>NQII01000250.1:112350-125004 GCA_002778355.1 Clitarchus hookeri | reverse complement strand
GGAATGAAACAAGCAGCGCGTATGAGACAACACCAAGATGCCCCTTACGATTTAGCACAGACGGAGAACCGAACCCAACAAATATAGAGAAAGCGAGGAAGTACGGGGGGACTGCAGTCGACCCGATGACGAGTACCCCCGCCGCAGTCTGGAGATGGCCCCAGGACACCCTAATGAGGGGATGGCGACACATCCTTCCTCCCGCACGCTGTCAAAATCCCAGTCGGGGCAAGGCGTCCCCTAATCATACGCGGAACGAGGCCAGGCGAATCCAGCCTTGGCGCACCTTCCAAGGCCGAAAGGGACCCGAATTCTACAGAGTACGACGTAGGTACAGACCACGTGAGTTCCAGGAGCCGAGCCGACCAACCCGGTGACAGACTCTGTGTGGCATGAGGTAAGTTTGTTTACCTCATGTCGCCCGCTGAGAGAACTAGGGCGGGGTGCCCGACCTGAGGCCGAAACATAAGTGCGACTACAGAGGGCTGGACATCCCAGAGCCTTGAACGGCCAGATGCCGGTACCTGTGTTTAATAAGTGTTAAGTTAGGAGGCCATCAGCCGAGTTATAGTGTGTTNCTTGAACGGCCAGATGCCGGTACCTGTGTTTAATAAGTGTTAAGTTAGGAGGCCATCAGCCGAGTTATAGTGTGTTTATTTTTTTACCAATGTTATTGTGTGTTTGCTTCCGCCTACTGTAAGACCGCTGGTATAAGCGGCAGAAAGTGCAGNAATTTTTTTACCAATGTTATTGTGTGTTTGCTTCCGCCTACTGTAAGACCGCTGGTATAAGCGGCAGAAAGTGCAGGAAATTAGTTTTGAACTCAGGAACAGAGTTTCCAGTCTAGTAAGCTAAGAGTGTTTTTTTTCCCTCTTTGAACAGCCTGCGAGCCGCCCGTAACAGTAAAAAAGAAACCATGTCACTACACGTAACTGCTGATAAGCAGCTTGCTCGATTACTGGTCGTCTGCCACCCTAACCTGTTTGCAGCTGTTCAAGAAAGCCTCCGCCTTACCAGGGTGGCAGAAGCAGAGAAGACATAATAAGTTAAAATTACTGTGTTCTGGATGGATCACTTAGAGTATGTCGTGTAACAAGGGTTCAACTGTGTTTGTAATTAATGTAAGGTAGTCCAAGACGTGTATTACCGGATGTGTATTACCCTGTTGTTGTTTTAGCGAGTTCAAATATGTAGTATACCAGTATGTAGTCTAAAATGAGGTCAAACTTGTCCAGTAATGTCCACNTGTTTTAGCGAGTTCAAATATGTAGTATACCAGTATGTAGTCTAAAATGAGGTCAAACTTGTCCAGTAATGTCCACGGCAAATTTAGGCCCTATGACAGTCCGTCTAGCTTCTGTACCAACCTCCAAACGCAGTGGACTAAGTGAATTAAGTTTTTTAACCGTCCCAATAGACTTAGAAGTTTTGACTTCTATTCCCCAAGTTTTGACTTCTATTCCCCAGTGTTTGTACGGCCTGCTATGTTGTTTGAAAAAAAAATGTACCTTGTAAATAACAATGCCTTTAGCAGAGTGTGTTACCGCAGAGCTCAGGTTAAAAAAAAATCCCTTTAGCAGGCCGGCACGCCTGTATCACTAGCAGAGGCGCGCGACCTTGAGCGACGACCAGCTGGCTGACCGGGCGAAGAAGGAAGGAAGAAAGAGAGAGAAGTAGGCTTCAGTTGGCCGCCTGGCTGNCCGTCAGTCGAGGCCGGGGAGCAGACCCCGGCAGGGTCAATCAGTGATGTAGAGTCAGTCGTGTCGTTGAGTCGCCGAGGAGAGAACCCTGGAACAGTCAGTCGTGGAGAGCAGTCATCGAGACCGAGGGGAGGGCCTGTGAAGGGCCACCCAGCTGTCCGGACCTCAACCTACTGCCGGAACAACCAGAACTGCAAATACAGCTAAGTACCAGCGGCTTCGCTCAAGGGACCTTCCCAGACGCCTAGCGTTCTCCCATGACGTCAGAAGCAGTTAGCACAAGTACATTAATCCACCCTTAAGGCTCATAACTGATGGGGATGAGTCTCGCAGGGTCAGTGTGTTTGTTTCCGGTAAAATATAAACTTTTTTAAACATTAACTGAGAGTCTAAGTTATTGTTTACCNAAATATAAACTTTTTTAAACATTAACTGAGAGTCTAAGTTATTGTTTACCCCTATTCAATATCCAAGGTCCCATAGTCTGTGCCTGGTAAAGGTAACTCCAACCCTACGAACCATCCTGTATACCACAGGTGGCGAGTAGCGTCAAACCCACCAACTAACTTCAGTACCTACATTTCGACAGTTACCAACCATTCCGTGCTAATAAATCTTTGCTGTGCAGTCTTGCCACCATAGCTAAACACGTATGCTCCACTCAAACTGACTTAAACAAGGAATGTGATATAATAGCCAAAGCATTCCTCGATTAAAACTATCCCAGATTTATGGTTCACAAACAAATTCAGCATGCCACCATAACCACAGATCCTCAAACAAAGATCAGTAACTCAATTATCCCTTTGGTTATTGCTTACCACAAGGGTATGGACAAACTCAAACATTATCAATTGTGGACACAAGATTCTGGCGTCATCACCACTTTTTCAAAACTGGTTCTCCAAACCACCCAGATTAGTTTTCAAACGACCCCCCAACCTTCGAAACAAACTGGTGCACCCCAAATTGCCACCGAATGCCACAGTCAGTAATATCACCACCCCCAGGAGGTCTCATCCTTGCAATAGTCTATGTTGTACCCTCTGTCTCATGTAACTTGGCAAGATTTTGACAGTTCGATGAAAGTAGCACCAATGTTTACTTTTCATTTATCTATCCTTTCGCCATCAGCTGGTTTATCAAGTGGTGACAGTATATTTTCTCGTTAAAATGTTTGGACTAAAGATAAAAATAATTCGGCGAAATTGCTTGACAACGTACTTTCATCCACCAACTCCTCACCAACGATTTTTGCAAAGCAGTTATTCTGCTATTACTAAGACTAAACAGTTAGAGTTGGAAATATGTCTTGGAATAATGTAAAAATTGCTTAANACAGTTATTCTGCTATTACTAAGACTAAACAGTTAGAGTTGGAAATATGTCTTGGAATAATGTAAAAATTGCTTAAAAAGTACCCATGCGCATCCCATTTTCTTCGTTTTCTTAATACAGTATAGTAACAACACAAAAACAACAAAAATATGGGTTTGCGGGAAGAGAAGAACATGGCATGCAATGGACTTAGGCAGAAGATTATCGCCCAATAGAAATAACTAGTTATTAAAATTGCTGTACACAGTAATACATGTGTTACTTAAAATCATACAGAGCTTGCAGAAAAAAAAAACAATTGGTGTCCGTTCATACATTTGTTATTTTTCACAAGAAAGTTTTTTTTTTCTTGCTGGTAGTGTTTCGGGAGCTGGCTAACAGGTGGTGTGGCAGGGCGTGTTGTGAGCCAAGGGTGTTCGTCAACAGATAGCAACATGTTGGCGTGTCTCTTGATCCAGTATTTTTAATCTCTCATTACTAACTCAAAAGGACACGAGTTAAAAATATATTTAATCAAATTATTTGAAAATTAATTGAACAATACCCTGCAATATCTCTGTAAACTTTTGGAATTATCAAGCATATATGGATGGCAGGGTGAGTGGGGATATGACGTAAACAGAACTCCCAGTGTCTGAAGGTGTGTTTCATTTGAATACAGACCGTTTTAATTTGCATTTCATTCTGAACACATCTACATTTCTACTTTAACACAAGTTTAGTTTGTAACAATAATAACAGCTGTTTTGTGACTACGTAATAGAAAATGTATTAATTAATCTAGGAACTATTTCTTATCCACGTATTTTCTGCTTTCTGAAGTGCAGCGGCAATGCAGTCAGAATAGCCAATGTAGAAATTAATTTTCTTTCGTTCATGCATCAGCTGATACAGGATTTTGTAAATGGCACGTTGTTTGTCTCGTATATATCAAGTTGCCACTCACTGACTATCATGATCTTACCCAGTTATATGAGACAGAGAATAGGTCTTGTGCTATACACCAATTTTCCACCTCTTTCAACTGCAGACTCACAAATCAGACTTATCTTATTCAGGGCAGCTACAACTGTGCGAGAGAAAATCTTATCAACCAGCAACAGTACATTCACTACAATGCAGAGTACGTTGACCTTACCACCAACACATATAGACAGAGAATGAATGGCAGTTTGCAGCATCTCACAACCAGAGCATTGACTCTTGTTACTCAACCATAGTGGTGAGCACCCTATCACCTTCTAATAATAAGACAGAACTGCGATGCTGGGAACTGGTCCACCAATACATCCCCAAATCCAGACTGATACCTGGATTAAACATAAGCTAACCCCTCTGCCACATTTAAAATTTCCTGCCTCACCCTAGTTAACCTCATGACCTGTTTGCCAACCACCTCTTACCAGACTGCAGTGTGCCACCACTCGCTGCCTGATGAAGCTGGCCTAGACAGCGAAACGTCGTGCATCCGCGCGTGTGTGTGTGCGCGCATGTGTCTCTCTCTCTCTCTCTNGAAGCTGGCCTAGACAGCGAAACGTCGTGCATCCGCGCGTGTGTGTGTGCGCGCATGTGTCTCTCTCTCTCTCTCTATCTATCTCCCCATCTCCCCATATAAAATAGTTGGTAAGAAAATGTTAGGACTTGTTCNCAGCGAAACGTCGTGCATCCGCGCGTGTGTGTGTGCGCGCATGTGTCTCTCTCTCTCTCTCTCTCTCTCTCTCTATATATCTCCCCATCTCCCCATATAAAATAGTTGGTAAGAAAATGTTAGGACTTGTTCCATTGTATTGCAGTATACTATNTATCTCCCCATCTCCCCATATAAAATAGTTGGTAAGAAAATGTTAGGACTTGTTCCATTGTATTGCAGTATACTATTTATATAAGTTTTTTATTTCAAAAATTTTAAAAGGAACTTATTTTTGTCCCTGCAGCATTTCTTCATTAGCTATATTATATACCTACTTATGCCAGGGCAATAAAAAAAATGTAAATATTTGGTTTATTGTAAACAATAAGAAGCAACCGTAATGTTTGTGAAAGAAATGTAAACAAATAACTGAAAAACTAGGAGTTTTTATAAATACTTCTTGGGGGCGGTAAAATTTTCTGTCTTAATTTGGGATTAGAATTTTTAGAACGCAGCGCACACCGTCACATTTACTTTCTGTTACTGAGATTACACTGGATTTTAATTTCAGCAATATCAGCTATAGTTCCGATACTACTGACGAGTACTAATGAAACATCAATAATCTCTATGCTCGTCAGAAGTAGCAGAACATGGCACAAGGTAAGACTTTCTGCTATTTATCATACTGGAAATGNATAATCTCTATGCTCGTCAGAAGTAGCAGAACATGGCACAAGGTAAGACTTTCTGCTATTTATCATACTGGAAATGCAAAATGTGAATTAATTGTAAGTCGCTAGTTTTGTTGTAAAATATGTGTTTTTCAGAAAAAGTCACTAAATTGGCAACTCTTCATATAAAGTCTGTGACCTTCTNGTTTTGTTGTAAAATATGTGTTTTTCAGAAAAAGTCACTAAATTGGCAACTCTTCATATAAAGTCTGTGACCTTCTGTTAGGAAATTGTAAAACTGAACGAGCCTTCCTTGTTTGAACTTGTCCTTCATGGTGTCGTTGGTTTGCAGATCAATTAGTTGCAGTTACATTAATGGTTGAACATCTTCCTTTCCACAAGAAAAGGAGTTCTGAAAAATCCTTATATCCTTAGAATGTTCATGTAAGTCTGAGAACCTGCTTGAAAATTGTTTTGTCAGATCACCGAGAATTTTTGTTGCAAACAAAAGTGGAAATTCTGAATTTCTTCACCTTCCAGTGACTGGTAACTGCCAAAGTGTGCAAAATTTTTCTGAGACATTTGTTGTTGAAAAGGAAGCAGTTTCTGTCAAAACACACTGATGTGTGTGAAAAAATCACAGATTACATTGTCTTTAAAGTTTTTTTATTCAGTTCATTTTGATGCATGACGGTGAAGGTGCAGGGATGCATCACATGTACAGAAANGATTACATTGTCTTTAAAGTTTTTTTATTCAGTTCATTTTGATGCATGACGGTGAAGGTGCAGGGATGCATCACATGTACAGAAAGGTTCTCAGTGTATCAGGTCAGTAACACTGGGATGTTGGCTTTATTGAGCGTGAGCCTGGATGCAACTACGTTTGACTTTTGCGGCCCTGTATACAATGTCGGATGGATAGGCCGTCGGCAAGGTATGTAGTAGTCAGTATGAGTGAGAACCGTCCAGGCGGCTAATGTGGTGGCCAGTACTGGCTTATCTGGCGTCTGCCATTCTTGGGGTTAACTTGACGGGGGGCAACTAGTGTCTGCATTTAGGGCCCCATCCTAGGATGGCGGTCGGTGTACTGGTGTTTGAGGTTTGTTGACTGGGTCCTGGCTGAGGCATTGGGTGTCGAAGGTTGGGGGATGGCGTCGGCGATGCCCAGGCCCACGAGTAAACCCAGGCGTAGGCAGATGACGATGGGATGTGGCTCTCCAGAGGTCTTGTAGAGTGGTTGGAATAAATGGCTAGGGGTGACTGGGAGGTGAGGACTCTGCAGTCAACGGGTGGTTTGTGCCTGTTCTCGAGGAGAGGAGTAGCTGAAGGCTGACTAGGATGGGTTGCTTAGTAACTGGTTGGCTGTAGGAGCCTTAACTGCCTTCTTATCACTCCACTTAGTCCCCCCCCTCTCTGGGTGAAGGGTATGGGGTTAGGTTCTAACAATCTAACTGCGGTGAAGCAGGGGCAGGCAACAGAATCCCTAACTAAAGTGTGCTCGGAGATGATAGAATCCCTAGCTAAAGTGTGCTCGGAGGCGATTGAGTCACACCACATTTGTCCTGTGACTCCAACTGGCAAATTGCACGTGGTAGATGGAGTGGGTTAGTTGATTTGGTGTGGCTCTTTTGCTTCTTCATGAGTCACTTGGATGTGACCAGGTCACTTCTCATTAAGCCTTGCACTCCAACCGGNTGTGGCTCTTTTGCTTCTTCATGAGTCACTTGGATGTGACCAGGTCACTTCTCATTAAGCCTTGCACTCCAACCGGCAAATTTCACATGGTGAATGGAGTGGGTTAGCTGACTCGGGTGGCCTACTTGCGTCCTTGCAGAGTGTACCTATTGTGGGCCTCTACCGTACGTATGNAGTGGGTTAGCTGACTCGGGTGGCCTACTTGCGTCCTTGCAGAGTGTACCTATTGTGGGCCTCTACCGTACGTATGCACCAAGTGCTTTTGCGCACTTGGTCCACAGTATGGGTGACCGGCGAATCTGTGGTGTTTCTCTGCTTGGTTAAGGGAAGCCCGCAATCCTACCATATTGATCTAAATATGGGTTAAGTTACAATCTCCTGCCTCTCCCTTCAGGGTCGGCGCTTACCGGGTGTTAGAAAGTTTACAAATCACCCTATAACCAGAATGCTGTAGCTAGGCTCAAACGGGTTTATTCAATTAGAGTATACACTGTGGCCTGTACTAACTCCTACGCTCTCGTGGTTCTTAAGCAACTGGTGGAAGTTATGTTAAAATAGGTGAAGGGGACCTTTTTGCAAAGAACTAGAGTAAACGAATTAGGCAGCCATGAGAACGGCTTGGACCCTAACTGTCGACTATGTTGTCTTGAAGGATTTGAGGAAATGCTCCAAAGTGGAGTGTGTGTAGGGTTTGAAGACTTCTTCAGGGTAAGCTGGTAGTTGGTCTGGAAGACTTCAAAGCTGTGGGTTCTTCAAGAAGAAGAGGGTAACAGAGAGCTCTTATCATGGCTGTGGTAGAGCAAGTTGCTGAGCGTACAAGACAACACGCGTTCTGGGGGCGCGTATTGCTTTATATGTATACAACTTGCTGGCGCTCTCCTTCGGCTTCCTTTGGTTCAGTCATCTTCGGCATGGCTGCTTCTCCCTTTGTGGCTGGTACAGCTCTGTTAGCATGCCTGTCTGCTCTGGGCACAAGCAGACTCTGGTTCGATTCTCTGTCTAGGTGACGTGTCGCCGCACATGATGAATTGAAGTCAGAGAAAAAAAAGCTATGGCCACTTTACGTCACGTGTCAATTCAGCCAACCGCCGTTGTGATGTAAACTCATCTAGTGAAATTTGGGTGTAGGAACTGTCACTTGAAGTATCTGACTATACCTTCTGTAGCTCCTGCTATTCTGTGCGCTCTCAGTGCTGGCTTGTGGCGTACCGGTATTCCTCGCAGCACTGTCTCTCTCTTCCAAGTGGGCGACGAGGGGTGAGGCGAGTGGCCCGCTAATGGTTTCAACCCCCTGGAGAGAGAGTGTGTTACAGTATTTGTACCAGTGTCGGGTGAATGCATGCACCCTTGTTGGTTACGTATAAAAGATGTGTAGCTCATATAGAACAGCTGAGAGCTGTGGGTGCAGTGCAATAATCTAACTTATTTGACTTGGAGTTATTAATACATGTGTACATGTATATTATAGCACTGAAAAAAAAGGGTGAACAAAAAGTTTGTACATAGTCAGCCCAAACTCACAATGGGTGTGTGGAATGCTAGCTATACCTGCCGTGGCGCTGACAGCGTATTGCAAAAGGGCCTTGCTCTGTGGTCTCTCCAGTTGATAGCACAGCAGGTTACTTATGTGTGTCATTGGGTTTATTGTGTGCCGATGCTAAGCCTTTCGTCACTTAAGCCGGTCTCTACCATTTATACCTATGTGATTTACCCTTCATTATTTAATTTACACAGTAGCTAACCAAATTGGCATACAGTTCAAGTACAAAAAAAACGTATAGCACTCAACATAACACTTAAAGATCAACATTATTTGCTATTTACTGGCTCTTTTTGTCCGTCTGGCTGCACTGCAGTCTGGTGGCAAACCTCTGCTTGTGACGCGACCTTCGTAAAATATGCATGCAGGTTCTTGCCCTTCCTGACTTGGTTGCGGGGCATGCTCTCAGTTAGTAAGTCACTAGGCACATGTTTTGAAAGTCAGACCCCCATGATTTGCACTTGGCATTACCTCATGGATGTGCACTGTTTATGCACTGTTTATCACTCCACTATGCGGTCCTTTCAGTGCTGTATCTATTACCTAATAACCTCCCTCAATTATGCACTGTAACTGGGAAATCCTGTCTTTGTTCACTGGTTTTACTGGCCTTGATGCTGGCGCAAGGCCGCGTGCTGTTGGTATGGCCACGTAAAGCGCTTTGTGGACCGCCAGGGCGGTTTTTTATATCAGCCGGGTTGCCCCTGGAGGGCATTTTGGCAGGCACGGGCTAGCAGCTCTCGCCCGACTCGTCGTGGGTATACTGCGGGGCTCTTATTCTCGTGTTCGGCAGTGGTCTTCTTGGGGCCGGCCGGCACAGAGGAATTGCTGAGCACCTCATCCACCTGAGTAGCCGGCAAAGGTAGGGGCTCCCCTCTGCTTCCCCTGCCTCTTTGCCTCTGCTGTGCTCTTCCTTCTCTGGCTCGGTAGTGGTCATATTGAGGCCGTCTGGCACCAAGGTATTGCTGGACTGATTCACAGCATCCGGTCTAGAAGACTCCTCCACGAGAGTTACGACCATACCGGGGATGATCCACCACGTCCCAGGGCTGGGCGTCTCCACAGGAAGTCGGTAGGCATGGAGGGGAATGCCCAGACGGACGTCTTGTTGCCTCGTCATTCACCCTTAGTGGGATTGGCAGTTGGAGGGTGAGGCCGAGATACTTCCTCCCCTGGGCGACAGTGAAGCAGTGGTCACCTCTTGCACGGGGTTTTTCCGGGTAACTACGCTGTTGGCTTTGGCAACTCCTGTAATTGAGCATTGAGCCTTGGCTGGGGCGCTTGCAAGCGATGGGCGAGTGGCTACCCTGATAGGGATATAAGCGGGTGTGACGTTAAGGGGCCTGACTACCCTAGTAACGTTGGCTGGCCGGACGAAGGTAGGCGTCTTCTTCTGCGGCGGCGGCAGTGGAGATACTTCACAAGATACGTGCCAGGCGAGGTTCAAGGTTGAGCTTGAAAAGCTGATGGTAGACCCTCTCTAACATGCAGCCTCCTCTTTCTTCCAGGTGTATACCTGGCTTACAACGTAACCACTACTCTTCAGTACCCCAGCCTGAGCTAGCCTCTGCTTTGCAGTTTTGCAGCTTTGCCCTGCCCAGCCCTATGGTGAGGCACAAGGGGGGTGTTAGACCAAATGGGTTGATAGTGGGTTGCCAGTAAGGGGTAGACACAGCCTGATGGAGAGTAGGGTGTGGAGGTTAGGCAAGGTTGGAAGCCTGTTTCACTGGCCTTCAGTCCAGTGTCTTGGCGAGCAGGACGTTACTGGCAGACCCAAGTATCAAACTGGAGGTTACAGTAGCAGGGCTAGCGGCGACCTCCCCCGTAGCTCCCTGACGAGCGAGATGTAGCGAGCAATGAAGTAGGGGCAGGCGACAAAATCCCAAGCCAAGTGTGCCTGGAGGAGATTGAGTCACGCCGCTTCAGTCCTGTCACTCCAACTTGTGAATTGCATGCGGTGGATGGAGTGGGTTAGCTGACTCGGGTGGCCAAATTGCGTCCTTGCGGAGTGTACCTAGTGGGGTGGTTCTACAGTTTGTATGCACCAAGTGCCTTTACGTACTTGGTCCACAGTATGGGTGGTCGGCGAATCTGTGGTGTTTCTCTGACATACATACTGCCCGGTTAAAGGAAGCTCGCTGTCCTACCCTATTGATAGAAATGTGTGTTATGTCATGGTCCCCTGCCTCTCCCTTGAAGGTTGCAGCTTACCAGATGGTAGAAAGGTTGCAAATCACACAAGAATTAGAATACTGCGGCTAGACTCAAATGGGTTTATTCAAATAGAATAAACACAGTTACCCCATAATAACTTGGCAGAAAATTCATTTGGCAGAACTTGCATTCTATATACGCCTAAAATTTAAATGTGGAAAATACCAGCTACTCTTCTGTTCATCGCACATAGGTAGCAGTACTTGCAAAGAACAGATTTGAGAATTCTTGGTGAAATTACAAAGTTTTTGCAGTTTTCGTGCTACAGTTGTTAAGACTCATGGGGATTTGTAACACATGAATGTCAGGATTGCTTTTTACATGTATAAATCCATAGTTCTCTCTTATTTAGTAATTAAAACATGTATTCATTTTTCTTGTCACAATTATATGTTTATACCTAATAAAGAATTTTCTATACATATATAGAGAGTTATAATTTGTTAATTCTGTTTTAAAATGACAAAAACAAAAGTGGTATTATAAAAACCGTAAAGTAATAAGTATGCAAAATTACCAATGAAGCTGTAATATAATTGTATTCAACATTTGTTATAAAATAAAGCTGGATAGTTTTACTGTTAAATTATACACATTGTTATTCAGCTAAGATGTTCACCCCAAATATCTTCTGAACTGCTGAAATTATCAAAATTTTGATTTTGAATTTGTAAAGGGTACTACGGAGCTGATAAGAAAGACACTGTCTGTGTCTGTTCCGAGATGTAATTAAGTACCGAGATATTGATATGGACTTTAGTTTTTTAAATGTAATATACCCATTTCTTCCAATAGCATAACATTTTATTAAGCAGCAAGTTCAGTGACGTGATTATTTTGAAAAACCTGGCAAGCACTTTTTGAGATATGATATGGTGTTCATAGGTGTATGCATTTGGCTGTAGCTGTCACGGGTTAGGTTGCATCATCCGCTGGGATGTCCAGCACAGTGTGTTCCTACACAGGTGATGCATGTGCTAATGATACAGTAACACAGGAATTGATTGCATGCGAAAGATTGTTTGTTTTTTTGGTGTTGTTGATGTTACAGACAAATAAAACGTGTTTTTAATCTGAGGTTCATAGCTTGAGTACAATTAATTCACCAAGCAATTGTATTTGTTTCACAGTCCACACCAATGCAACATCTCCCAGCAGATGATGCAACCTCCCTTGCCATAGCTCGTATGAAAACCCCCTTATACCTCAAAAAGTGCTTGTCTGATTTTCAAAATAACAATGTCACTGAATTCGCCGCTTAATAACATGTTATGCTATTGGAAGAAATGAGTATATTCCCATTAAAAAAAATTAAGTTGACATCATTATCTTAGTAATTAATTACATCTCAGAACAGACATACACAGTGTCTTATAAGCCCCATATTGCCATTTACTAATTAAAACTTATAATTTTGATACCTTCAGCGATATGGAAAATATTTGGGGTGAACATCTTAACTGAATAATCCTGTATATTTCCATTTGGAACTATTAATGTATTCACTCAAAAACAAGACAATAGTTTTTACTTCAAACAGTATTTAAAAAAAAGGAGGTTGTCTTAGAACCGACAGCAAACTGTTTCAACCTACAATAACATGCAGTGTTTACATACCAATTCGACTGCCAATCACATCACATGTAAAGGCATATATTTTAAATATATATATGTAAATACATACATATAGTCGGTTCATGACTGGAAGAGACTTTCTTGAAGCCCTGCTAAAGATCTACTTGCAAGCCCATTTCGTATCCTTCTGCCAAAGGGTAAACAAACATTGCCATGTGGCAGTCACATGGCAATGTTTACATTCCACTGTGTGTGTGTACATGTGTTCGTACATGCACGTACCCAT
>NQII01000250.1:3182-111046 GCA_002778355.1 Clitarchus hookeri | reverse complement strand
CCTTTGAGTATATATAACCCTACAATCCTAGGTTAGTTTAAAAATGTAAAATAGTGATTCACCCATCGTGGGGATAGTTTCTGTTAGGTTAGATGGGCACATGTTACGAAATTAGTAGGACGTTAATGCCCGTCGTATATTCGTGTTCTGCATCATAAGTGGAGTGGAAATATACCATTTTCCATGAAATTATTGTTATTTTTTACAGAAAAGCCCCCTAAACTTAATAATTACCCAAATAAAACGTTAAAAAGACACGTAGACAACGTTCGACGATGTTATCAAGTTATTAACAAATTTTCTTTATGTTCTTGTAAACACATTTCGTAGGCCAACATAATTGACCTTAGCACACACAACTTGCAAACGCAATGGTTAATACTACATATATTTTAACATACCTTAGAACTGTGGATCTGAAGCGTTTCATCATTTCTGCCGCTCTTTCCGCGACGTTGCAGGGTTTCATTTCCCCTCGCCTAATTAGGGAATNTCATTTCCCCTCAGCTAATTAGTGAATACAACGATTTGGTGAGGTTAATGATGTCCTGTTGGCGTTGGTGACTTCTCTTTTATTCACCTTGCTAGAACTCATGACTGCACACAAAAACTATTGCAACATATAACTTAAAATACAATAAATAAAATTTTAAGCAAACCTGAAATAAATTTAAAAAATATTAAACACGTGAGAACGCACTACGAGTAATCTCTTATACAGGTATCAGAAACGAAAGAAATCGGCACAACGAGAAATAATAAAGAGAGGATATTAGTAAAAAAAAAAAAAGTAAAAAAAACCAGTAAATGAATTATTATAGGTTAAACAAGATAATTGCACCAATTCTCTGGCATGTGTGTCGACCACATCTCGCCAACAACATACGGAACGAAGGTTTGTAAACAAATGGCCACTCTACTTTCACCTTGAGTGTGATCATGTGAGTATGCAAGAAACATTGAAATCAAAGTACGTTAGCACCACGTCATTAATAATTGACATAATAAGATACAAGTCTTTTCGAAACCCATTTGTAAGCGATAAATTAACAATTACGTTAAAACTTTTGAACTATTTCCTCTCTTTTTGCTGGCAACCTAACGGCATACATACATACATAGATACATACATACGACATACATACGACATACATACATACATACATACATACATACATACGACATACATGCATACATACGACATACATACGACATACATACATACATACATAGATAGATACATAGATACATACATACATACATACATACAGTCGATAATAACGCTAAATATAATTCAGTTTATATCTAAACTTCCCTATTTACATTATTGTTATACCAGTAACCTATTGCTGTCGTGTAAACGTATTGAAGTCGCTGCAAACCTCTCGTTAGAGAGTGCAAAATAATGACTCTTCCCAGTATGTACATGTACATCAGTATACTGTTCTATATGAAAAATGTTAAAAAAATAAAAAATATTGATATAAATAACTATTTAACCAGAAATGTAGACCAAACACACGTGTTTTCACACAGAACAAAAAATTATACTTCAAATCCTTATTATTCTGGTATAAAATTATTAAATAAATTTTCAAGTACTACCAAATAAACTAACAATCTTAAGAAATTTCAACTTAAAACCTATTTCCTTACTGGTGCTTTCCATTCTGTTGAAGAATACTTTGATAATACAAAATTTCCTTTTAAAGTCTAACCTTAAAGCTCATATAGTATGTCTAATACAAAAGATTCTGTGTTTATGTGCTTGTGTATATATTTATTTCTTAATGTGTGTATGCAGGTGTGCACATGTGTTTGCAGACGCTCATGAACACAATCAATAATTGTGAGTGCAATTTATCTTTCACTATGATATATGTTTTCAGTGTTGTTTTGTGATTTCTCTGCTTTATGTTTTTGTTTTGTCTGATAACTTTTTATCTACAAATGATGTAAGCTTGGCAACTCCTATTCAATGGAATGGATGTTCACAGGAGGCTTTAAGATAAATAAATAAATAATGGCTGCCATTAAGAATTCAAAACATGAAACTCACAGATAACATGGCATGAAAGTAGTGTGCACTACTTACACTTTCATATCTTGGCAGTGTTCCAAACTACTGACGATCTGCAGTAAATGATGCATGGTTTTGGTTTCATAGGGTGGCACTGCCTGTAGATATTTCTTTCTAGTGTTAGTTATGTTCATATTGTTATTTTAGTTTATGGTCATATTTTATTCTGACACTGTAAACAGAGGTCTGAAAATATTTTCTGAAAGAAGAGAGTTATGCCATATGTTTTTTTAATGTTTAAAAAAATATTAAATACTGACATTTATTGTAGTGTACATTAAAGCATCCAACTCAGTCATTTACAATTTTAATTTTATGCAGTGATTTAGGCAAAAAGTTAAAAGTGAATAGGCTTTTTTTTTGTGATTCTATGCAATAACTTTCTAGGCAAAAAAAATAACATTGTGAATCAATTATTTTACTTGAAACATGATCTCATAATATGGGGGTCACCTTACATTCAGGGCCGTCTTATTTTCGGGTGAATATGGTAATCAAAATGCACTGTCGCGAGTCACTACTTAAAGCTTTCAAGAGGGGAAAAATTCATTAATTCTGTAGAGATGAAATTGGCAGTTATAACACAAACAGATGAAGCGTACTAAATAACAATTCTCCAAACAGTTACACTTAACATTAGATATCCTTAAAATTGATTCACGCGTACACTCGCATGATATGCTGTATATCACAAGCTTCCTGTCGTTACAAAATTTGCAGTTACGGCACAAGTACGCCTTCTTACATGTGGCTGTGATTGCTAAGTCGTCACACTCAAGTAGTGTGGAGGCCAAATGATNCGGCACAAGTACGCCTTCTTACATGTGGCTGTGATTGCTAAGTCGTCACACTCAAGTAGTGTGGAGGCCAAATGATTCATGTCTCGTGGACATAAATAGAGCATTAAATTGATACGCATGTAGTTTGGAGTCAAGTGTAAACAGATTTAACAGTCACCTTTCATTTTTCTGTGCATAAATGTACACTTGGACCTTGTTTGTGTGGCACCTGTTTCATGCAGAAGCCTTGTTTGTACTGACGCTTGACGTCCTGGAAGGCTAGGGCACGTCTACGTCACTAGGTCTATAGTTGTGTCACATCAGGCACACAGACTTGGGGGCATATTCTAATGGGGCAGAGTCTGCAGAATCTGGCACTTGGCCTTAACTACACCGTTTAACAGGGTTGGACAGGTAAGCCGTCTGCAAGGTATGTAGTCTGACTGGGCGAAGTTAGACCTACTGGCATCTGGGGTAAGTAAGGCTACTGGCTTACCTTGTACTTGCCTCACCCGTGGCTGATGTCGGGGGTTCGGTCCACTGACCGAGCTGATCGTCGGTGGCTGCATCAAGAGAGAAACTCTTGCTTTTCCTTTAATTGTATCTAGCTCAGAAGTCTTTTTCTCCATAACTGGGGTATCATTTTACTCAAAAATGAATTTGAAGTTGTTGGCTTCTGTGCTTTTACACTAGTAGGAGTCACTTGGCTGCTTTCCCACACTAAACNAAAAATGAATTTGAAGTTGTTGGCTTCTGTGCTTTTACACTAGTAGGAGTCACTTGGCTGCTTTCCCACACTAAACAATTTGTAATAAGTGGTGTCAAGTTGTATCGTCTTGTAGAGAAAATTAAATTTGAAGTGGGAAATGAAAGAATAGTTCAACAGGGGGGTGGTGGTGGGTGGTGGCGGTGGTTGTGGTTGTTTCACAGTTGCACTTGATTGGTGCATAAATGATGGTGGTGTCATTTACTGGAAGGGTACAAAGGGGGCAGGAAAGCAATCCGAAGGAGGTATTTTTAAATTGCTAAATAACACTGAACCGCAGATAATAATTTTTATTGCATTTAGAGATGTCACTGATGCTGTTACATAGAAGGTTGGTTTTTCCAATTATAACAACCTCATATGTAAATGTTTTTACTCTTCAATTTGGTTGCTTAGCTTGAAAAATTTGTAGCTTAATATATACCAGTTTATATGTTCATGTAATACTAATTTATTCTTTTATCCCCACCCTTAAAGGTGTGTCCCGTGTGAGGGTAGTTTCTAGGCTTAGGTTGTAGAGATGTGACCAACTTTCCACAGATCATTGTTAGATTTCACAATGTGACACATGATTTTGTACTATAAGTATAATCAGAAGAATTTTTGTATATTTTGTTTTTCAGAATGTCTTGATTTTTATTTGTTTATTTTTTCAGGCAAAAGAATATTTTTCAGAATTTAAAGAAAGAGTGTTTGCAGTTGCCCTGACAGACTCTGTGCACAGCATGGCAATGCAGAAAGTTAACAAGAAAGTATCAGACTTTTTACAGAAGGTAAGGCAGTTAACTTTTATTTATCATTAAAAATTGATGTTTCTATTGTTTTTGTGTTGTCATTTTTTTTTATACAATCTACCAAATTTTACCATTTGTCAAGTTTATTAAATGAGGCCAGTATGAGAGACCTGATGTTCATATGTGAGAAATGTGATGGACATTGCCAGCAGGTTTCCTCTGGTTGCTCCTAGCATTTTTTGCTGTTTAATTTCCTTCTCACTTCACCTCCATGGACAGTAAAAACTTTGTTATTCACCGCCTCTTTCATATGTCTCAAAGCTGTGCTGAGCCAAACTGTGAACCACTCTGTCCTGAAATGTTGTTTCTGGAACTAACCATAGCTTATGAATGGAACTGCAGATTGTGCACTTTACGTAGTGTTGCTCATACAAACTGTTGGGTGAACCTTCTGTCTGTGCTATCAAAGGTAGCAGGTTTTAACCAGGTTGGTTTAAACCCAGTGATAAAAAAAAAAGAAACACGCCTTGATTTCTAAATCATGGTAGCTGTTCACCTCATTTCTTATGCCTTGCTTTTTTACTATTTTCTAAATTTATAATTTTTTATATTGTGTTTGAGAGCATCAAAAATCTTTTACCACATCGGGAAATACGCACTTTACACAGTTTACAAATGGCTTTGTGGGGAGCATCTTGTTTAACATTAAATTACTCCAAAACTTCACTTTTTTTTTGTTTCCTTCCATGCCAGATTAAAAATTAGCTCACAAATAAGTATACAGACATACAGGCTAATTTTTTCATACTGTGCCACCAGGTTCAAGTGAAGTTCACGCCTGCACTATTTGCACTAGATGCACAGAGAAATTGTGATTTTTTTCCCTGGAAGTACAACAGATGCAATTATAGAGTTTTTATTAACACGTTTGATTTTATCAGTTTTTAAAATAGATGCCAACGTTTACCCAATATTATCCGTGCAATGCAATATTTTGAATTTGTCTGTTAAAAACATTCATAGGCCTAACCATTATGATGAACGACCATGTAAAAAAGAATGACGCGTGTGTAATTACAGTGAAGAGCCAAAAAACTGGTATAGGCGTGCGTGTGCAAATAACAGAGGTATGGAACCAATCAGAGTAACACGATGCGGTCAGCAGCTAGATCGGTTACTGCTGCTACAACGACAGGTTATCAAGATTTAAGTGAGTTTGAACGTGGTGTTATAGTCAGCTCATGAGAGATGGGACATAGCATCTCCGAGGTAGCGATAACATTTGGATGTTCACATACAACCATTTCACGAGTGTACCGTGAATATCAGGAATCCGGTAAAACATCACATCTTTGACATCGCTGCGGCCAGAAAAATATTGTGAAAGAACGGGACAAACGACGACTGACGAGAATCATTAAACGTGACAGACATGCAGCCCTTTCTCAAATTGGCGCAGATTGAATTTGTGGACTGCCCTGCAANGAACGGGACAAACGACGACTGACGAGAATCATTAAACGTGACAGACATGCAGCCCTTTCTCAAATTGGCGCAGATTGGATTTGTGGACTGCCCTGCAAGATTCATGGTGAAAATTGCCTCCTGCATACCTTCAGACATTAGTTGAGTCCATGCCACGTCGTCTTGCGGCACTTCTGCGTGCTCGGGTGGCCCCTACATGATATTAGGCAGGTAAACCAGTTTTTTTGGCTCTTCAGTGTGTATGCCCAACAGATTTATTTTCTCTTATATATAAAACAATCCCTCTTGTTCCGGTAACCACCGGTAAATTTAAAAAAAGAACTACGTATTTAGAAATTGGATCATTGAGCTAACTAGAAACGTTATAAAAGTTGTTTACAAACTGCCTAAAATCTTCACTTCGGAACATCCTGCAGTAGTGCTAGCCCACTACGAACAGAGTAGAAAACTATGAAATTTTAGTGTACCAACGTGATCAAGATGGCATCGTGACCTCAATTGCGAGCATGTATTTTGCGCTACGTGTTTTCAGCTGCTTTGATGACAAACATTCACAGGTAATGTTTTGTTCATGATGAAAAATGAATACATGTTTGACATTTGGGTAAAACACGTATGTGTTTGACGTTCGCATAAAACATGTACGTTTTTGAAATTTTTGTAAAACATGTATGTGTTGACAAAGGAAATATGTGTTTCACAGTAAATTCTACTTGTCTTATTTCCAGCCAATTACAAACTACTCAAAATAAATTAAATTTTTGTAATAATTTAAAAGAAAAAAAACAACTATTAGATCCACACNCCAATTACAAACTACTCAAAATAAATTAAATTTTTGTAATAATTTAAAAGAAAAAAAACAACTATTAGATCCACACGCTCACGTTCAGAAATAAAATTTTGTCAACTCGTATCAGTCAATATGCAAGGCGCTTTGCTATCTGACACGTTTTTTTGATCGGGCAATGTGTCAATCTACAAGCAATAGATCGATGCACAGTTATATTTCTTTCGCAATTGTTTGTTGATGATTATGTGATAGAAAATATGTGACAATGAATATTATAGTGGTAAATTGTTTTTTTTNTTCGCAATTGTTTGTTGATGATTATGTGATAGAAAATATGTGACAATGAATATTATAGTGGTAAATTGTTTTTTTTACAAGTGAATGTTAACTACCTCAAATGCAGACACCAGTATAAAAAGTTGAATTACATTTTATTTTACGNTTTTTTTTACAAGTGAATGTTAACTACCTCAAATGCAGACACCAGTATAAAAAGTTGAATTACATTTTATTTTACGAATTTCACCCTGTATGGCTTATATTGAGTTAAATGCATAGCAGTACCAAATGTAGCCATATCTGTGTCTGTTATGTAATTTCAAAACATGTGTTACTGAAAGATAAAAATCAATTCAAGAAAATAGATTTTCAGTTGCAAAAATAAAAATACTTTGTGTGTGAAAACATATCCTGCAAGATAACCAAGTTGCAGTAATTTCCATGATAATTAAATCATTTGTGTTCATGAAATGTTTTGGTTGGACCATGGCTGATTGTAACAGATACCGATTTTGGGTTTATCAGCCAACGTCTCAGTATCAGAATCTTTATCTGTCCATCTCTGATAGACATGTTCCCCCGAAACAGTATGCGAGACCTTACCTTGTCCCAATAAAAATGTTAACACTGGGCACTGGGTCACTTTTAGCAAGTGTNCGAAACAGTATGCGAGACCTTACCTTGTCCCAATAAAAATGTTAACACTGGGCACTGGGTCACTTTTAGCAAGTGTAAGGTCCATTGTCAGTAGCTTATTACAAAAAAAACAGACAATTAGTAAAAGAAATATTAATAGATTTTGATAAACAGATCTCTTTAGAATAAAATAATACCACAGAAAGTACCATACAAACACTCTTTGCCAAAAATTAAGTTTTTTTCAGTACACAGTATAGTTTTAAGCAATTGCGGATTCCATTTTCAGTTGCTTTTGACGAGAAAATCAATGGTTTTATTAAAAATATGTACATTAATTTTTTTACAATGAAACGATATCCTAGAATACATACTACCTCCCATTGATACAAAATATGTGCACATATGAACATTTTGAAGGGGAGAGAAAGGATTTTGCAAGCACTGTAGATAATATTTTTAGGTTTCATAAACTGTAAACACACGCCCACTGGTGGAACTATGTATTTATTGTACGTGATTGGGTTACCAGTAAGTCAGAAGCAGAAAATAGAAATTAAAAATGTACATAAAATTGTAATGCAATGATTATGGTGGTGGTATACCATCAACAATCAATACAGTCAATTCCAAATGCAGTCTGATCTCTAAAAACCAGAAAAAAAAACCAAAATCAAACTTGTATAGTCTATTCACAGTTACGTGTAAACAAAAAGAATACCATGTGATGTCTAATAATTAAACTGCCAAATGTATTCTTTAAATTNAGAAAATAGAAATTAAAAATGTACATAAAATTGTAATGCAATGATTATGGTGGTGGTATACCATCAACAATCAATACAGTCAATTCCAAATGCAGTCTGATCTCTAAAAACCAGAAAAAAAAAAACCAAAATCAAACTTGTATAGTCCATTCACAGTTACGTGTAAACAAAAAGAATACCATGTGATGTCTAATAATTAAACTGCCAAATGTATTCTTTAAATTCTTCAGCTGTCCCAACAATGCTGGTATATTCCAAACATATTAATGTTCACATTTTTAAAGTATCCAGGTAGGTTTTTATGACTTAATGGTGTCTGTATTGATAATGGTTCAATTGGTTAGGTTCAATGAAAGAACGACCTTAACCAGGATAAATTAAATACTAAAACAAACATAGAGTACAAGAAAAAAGAGTAAATTGGAGGATCTACAACTGAAGTTACGTATTTTATTATGTAACACTAGCAGCAACAAACAAGATGGTGGCTAACATTGTCAACAATCTCGTGGTAATCATGTATGCAGACACATAGTATAATTTTTATGTCTCTTGTACTGTATTTTTTAATAAGCGTGAACTGTATTTTTTTTTTTTTGACTGGGTTTTAGCACTTTTGAGAAATGTATTTGGGTTTTGGCAAATATTCAATTCACTGAAACATCTAAGGATGTTACGTAAACGTATTTCAAAAACACAGAGGAAGATTACAAAGTAGTAATGTAAAAACAGATGTGGTCTTTAAACAATTACTAGGCATAAATGTTGTTCATGGCTAGAAACAAACTTTATGCGTTGAAAACTGGCCATCACACATAACTAANCATGAACTGTTATTTTTTTTTTGACTGGGTTTTAGCACTTTTGAGAAATGTATTTGGGTTTTGGCAAATATTCAATTCACTGAAACATCTAAGGATGTTACGTAAACGTATTTCAAACACACAGAGGAAGATTACAAAGTAGTAATGTAAAAACAGATGTGGTCTTTAAATAATTACTAGGCATAAATGTTGTTCATGGCTAGAAACAAACTTTATGCGTTGAAAACTGGCCATCACACATAACTANCAATTACTAGGCATAAATGTTGTTCATGGCTAGAAACAAACTTTATGCGTTGAAAACTGGCCATCACACATAACTAATGTAAGGATTCTGGAATGGCCATTTGATTCGAACTTCACTTCATAGGCCAACAAAAACAACACACATTGAAATATATTTACACCTAAAGTAAAAAACATTTTTATCACAACTTTGTCTCTTAACTAGGTAGCTTTAAAATACAGTCGACTCTCGTACCAAAAAGGCAGGTACCGATAAACCACATCCACAGTTTATTTTCAGTGGTCCTGGTAAAAATCCTACGTAAATAATAATAAAGCTTATCGCTTGTATTATGTAACGGATGTTGCATCGATCAAAATATATTTAGGTCCCGTTACCTAAGATTTCCCGCAACAATCGTTTTTAAGCTGGTTGTTTATGCAAACATCTTGTAACTGGATGTGAAATACGTCATACGTGCCACCGTTTATCACTACTCTGCGCCTATGGCACGTTGTCCTTGTCTGTCTTCCCAACACATCTGCTGAGTCTGAGTTGCTACCTCTTATACATGCCAGAGGAGAGGGGAAGTGGTTACCTAGCAACCAGCATGGCGACCTAGCATCGTCTCGCTCGCACCTCTCTTTCTGTCTCTTTCAGCAGCGCACCTTCCTTCCTCCCCTTACATACCTTCCAGAGGGGAAGTTGTTGCCTAGCAAAAGAAAAACCACATCCTCTCTCTGTGTCTCACGTGCTTGCCTTCACATGCCGGCCACAGAGCAAATAATGTGCTACTGGTGAACGTANTCAGGAGATGCCCTGGCCAGCACCGAGATCCACGGTTTATTGTATAGTGCCCCCTCCCCTCTCAATCATCGAGAGTGGCCATTTCCTATGATTCCCGCACCCCACTCATGGCGATGAAGAAAACCTGATGGCACTGTGATATGTCCAGCAAATTCTGCAACCCTGTGCGCTCCCCTTTCTGGTGCATATTGACAACCGAATTTTCCAGCATGATAATGTCTGTCCTCACACAGCACTGGTGTATCTCTGGCCTGCCTACATGATGTGAACATGCTTCCTTGGCCAACAAGGTCCCCAACCTTTTGCCCATCGAGAACATTTGTGACCATATTGGGCGGCAACTTCGTCCAGCTGCAGCTACGGTGGATTTGGAGGGTTAGTTGCGCCAGCTATGACAGGATCTTCCTCAGGAGAGCATCCAATGTCTGTATGCCTCCATGCCCGACTGTATTGCCGCCTGTCTCTGTACTATGGGTGGTCCAACACTATACTAGGTGCATCCTGGAAGTGTTGGTCCNGAGAGCATCCAATGTCTGTATGCCTCCATGCCCGACTGTATTGCCGCCTGTCTCTGTACTATGGGTGGTCCAACACTATACTAGGTGCATCCTGGAAGTGTTGGTCCCCTGCAATACGTGCGTGGTGTGGTACAATAGTTTAATTTTTTTTGTGTTCGTACTACCNGGTACAATAGTTTAATTTTTTTTGTGTTCGTACTACTATATCCTGCGCCTGTACCCATCTATGTGCCCTTGTGATGGCACTTTCAGGGTGACCAATTTAGTTTGCAAATGACTTGAAAAAAAAAAGTGGAATAATTAAAATTATTTTTGGACTTTCCTGCACAGTTTTCCTGAGGTAAAGAAGAAAAATGCAAATGCTTATTTCCTTTTCATGACAGCTATATTTATATCACAGTTAAGTTTGTAACATTTTCCTTTGAAATAAGCATGCTTATGAATGCTCAATGCCAAACACAGTTGTATTGTCACTTTTTTCTGTTGTAAACACCACTGTAGGGTGTGAATAATAGTTACAACATAAAGTTAATACGTGAAATTTTGGTTGGGGCAAGTATTATCACAATTCAAGCCAAACTTGAACTTTTACACACTAATAAATAGAATTTCTCCGTATACTGCCAACAAGTGACCCCTTTGGAAAATCAATGCACTTTGCCGTGGAAATTGTCCTTATACCAAACTCTCTCATAAGGAATCTCATTTTGTTCCCAACCTGAATAGAATAAACATTACTTTGGGGGTATTACCACAGATACTTGTATTTTTACACTGCTCTTACAACCTCAGATGTAATGCGTGTTGCTGACCTGAAGACATTTTACTTTGTGTGTGAATTCCTTGAAAACATTTCGTTTTACAAGAAGAGGAGCACTTTTTTGTGCATTATTTCTGACAAGTTGATTAATAAATTTGAGTAAAAACAGAAGTTTTTTACATTCCATTACAGGACATACTGTAGACATAGTATTTTATTTCTCTTTTTATTCATTAATCTTTTGGTATTTGTATGTAACTCTAAATGTTGAGGAAATTTGATGTTCTTAGTATAAGTACCAAACATTGCTAGTAAGCCAGATGAGTGTGCAACAAAGAGTAGGAAATTACAATCCCATCTGTAATATCAAACAACTCATCTGAAGATGTGCAAGTGAAAGAAATTTCCAGGCTTTGGCATGTTAAGTAGGCTGGGTGTCTGCTGTTTAGCTATTAGAGACCTTATTTATTGGAATATGTGATGATTGTTTTTATCCATTTGTACTTTTAAAAACTGAGGGTTATCTTATTTTTGCATATAAAAATTTTTGGGTATCTGCTGTTCATGGTAAAGTGAGCACATTTGAGGCTCTAGTTACTTTTTCCTTTTAGCCATTTTTTATACTTTAATAGCTTTTTTAATAAATATTGCCATGTAAGTAATAAACACAGTGTGTATATTCCACTACACACTGAAGTCAACGTCTGAGGCTAAAATAAAATATCTTTATTGACTATTATTCCAAATGAGAGGGCTTTCAAAAGTGCTCACTTTACAGCTAACAGCGTATAATGGTTTTTCCTAAAGTAGTAGCAAGTGGTGGTCTAAGAGCTATAATAATAAATATATATATGTATATATATAAAGGACTGTAATTAAAAATATAAATTTGGACACCATTACATTTCAATGAATTTGAGGTGTGGTGTTACAGTATACTACAGACTGCAAAGAATTTGGCCATTTTAATCATTTATTTAGGTGCCAAGAAAAATCTTGTTAAATTAGATGTAAAAATAATTTGTGAAGAGAGAAATTATTCGTTTAGACCAAAGTGAAAATGTGGTGTATTGCATTCTTGTTCAAGGTGGTTCAAAATTCAGGTAAATATTGTATTTGTTAGAAATTAACTGTAATTCCACATTATGAAATGTTATGCAAAATAAGTGTTGCTACTCAATTTAAGTGAAATATTTTCATGAGAGCATGTTATTGTAATAATTTCAGATCTTTGTTCAGTTAGACTTGTTTTCTCTTAAATAATGTAATATTTACAATAAGGTAGTGGTTCAGATCTAACTTCAACGGCATTGACTGCAAATAACTTTAAACCTGAAGTCATATGTGGGTGGTATTGAGATTTTTTTTTAATGAATCTGCAGTTTTGAGCTGTAAATGCTCTCATAAAAAGTGTCTATCATGTTAGTACCTATCTGCTTTCAGGTGCATCATTTTGAAGTGAATATGCATAAGAATTGTTTGAATTCAGTTGCTTGAAAGTGGTCTTATGGGCAAGTGTGTTAATGTTTAATAGGTTGGACAAAGCAGATGGGTGAAATTATTTGCAAACCTTGTACCGCAATATGTATACAAATTGTTTACTGTTATTTTGTGCAACTTTTTTTTGTGCAACCATGTATATTTAACAGCTGATAACATTGTTGATAAAACATTGGCTAGGAAACCAATTTGTGAATTCCAGTATTGCTGAGTAGTAAAAAAAAACCTAACATGGTGTACACCCTTATAGTTATAATTTAGAAATACTAATAGCTGTTCTGTTATGATGATTAAAATTATTGTAGTTAACTTTTGTTTCTCTAATATTATTTCATAATTTAGCATGATTTCCTTGTAGATAATGTCTGTCGATAATGCAGTTATCAACATTTTCTTATTCGCTTAATGTGTGTTCTGGAAATGTGTACAAGCACGTAATCTTTAATTTTTATTTGGATACCATTACAAGTTTGGTACTAGATGTAACACAGTATATATTATTTAAAGGAATGCTTAAAGCAGAACACAAGGTGAGCTGTATATAACACTGGGCAGGTTGTATGGTTTTTTTTTGTAGCAAGTGCATCTGTAAGTTACCAAATTGTTAACCTTATTTAGAAATAGCAAAAGCATTAATGGTTTATATTTTATCAATAATAGTCTTTATTCATACACCTTGGTGTTATTCAGGAATAAGTAAATACATATTTGCTATGTTAGGTTTACTGTATTTAGGGAAAGTTAATTGACATCAGTCAAATAAAATCACTCATGTCAATTAGTATAAATAATAACTCATCAAAATTATTTGCTATATGTATATTTTCCACTTGTGAAGTCACAGGTGCCAGTGTTGGCCTGGTGATATGAATAAGGAAGAGGGCAGTAAGTGATCCTCCAGTGAAGGAGGGGGAAACTTGAATGTGTAGAGGAGAGGGGGAGGGAGTGCTGTTTCAGCAGCAGCACAAAAGGAGGGAACTGCAGTATGGCATGTGGTGTGATGAGCTCCTCTTGAGCTCTGCTTTGGTGTGTCACATCTGCTGTGCTTCTTTGCACAGTCTTTTTGTCATGATCTGCTTCAAATCCACACCATGTTAGCACCATAACTCTCTGCCAGCTTCTTAAAAACCATTTTTGCTAAACTGAAGTATTTTTATAAAGGTGCTGGATGGTAAAAAAATTTCAAACTAAAAGTTAGATTTCATTACTTTTTATAATTTCACAAACTGACTCTTTTTCTGTGATGAGATAATTTAAGAATAATTAAGATTCATACACTTATCTCTGTCTCACTTTTCATAGTTTTTATTTTTGTTTGTAAGTAGTTTGGTTTCTTTTTATTTGTGTATACCAAAAACAATGCAATTTAATTTTGACATTTGTAATTGTGGAAACAGCATGTAATCCAAAAAATGTTGTGAGGGAAATACAATGTAATGTGTACATATTGAAAACATTACACCTTAGATTATTTTATCCATTGTATCACTGATGCAGGGTTGTGTAGTAATCATTTTTGTTTAGCAGACAATTTGTTTTAATCATAATAATGCCATTTTGAAACAGTTTTACATTCAGTGTAAATTTTATTCAAGCAGTTTTTATTGTACTGTTGTTCCTAGATTATTTCAACAATTTTGTACTAAATGTTTTAAGTAAATTTTTAAGAGTCACAGTTCGTTTTAGGTGAATTTTTAGTGGTCACCGTTGGTTTCAAGAATTAGCNGGAAATACAATGTAATGTGTACATATTGAAAACATTACACCTTAGATTATTTTATCCATTGTATCACTGATGCAGGATTGTGTAGTAATCATTTTTGTTTAGCAGACAATTTGTTTTAATCATAATAATGCCATTTTGAAACAGTTTTACATTCAGTGTAAATTTTATTCAAGCAGTTTTTATTGTACTGTTGTTCCTAGATTATTTCAACAATTTTGTACTAAATGTTTAAGTAAATTTTTAAGAGTCACAGTTCGTTTTAGGTGAATTTTTAGTGGTCACCGTTGGTTTCAAGAATTAGCNTTTTAAGTAAATTTTTAAGAGTCACAGTTCGTTTTAGGTGAATTTTTAGTGGTCACCGTTGGTTTCAAGAATTAGCATTTAAGATTATTCTTTGCATAGTGGTCAAAGAATTTGTTAGTTCTAGTGGAATAACAAACTCTGTGGCATATAGACCATTCAAGAAACTATTCTACATGTGTGTGCATGAAATGAAAACTTTTGCTTCAAGGTAAATTTGGAAATAGAAATTATGCAACAGGTATTTAATACTTTCCATATGAAAATTGCCCAAATAGTTGATGATTTAAAATGCTGTGAAATGTTGAATTTGTTATGGTGTCCAATCACACTGAACTTAAAGGAGGAGAGGAATATTTCATGCAAAATTCAGACATTTTAGTAGAAAGGACAGCAGAATTTGTGGAAGGTATCACCAATGTATCCAGTATGCACATCCATTACAGTAAATGGATTTTCTCGATTATTTGTTAAACATAAGTGTTATCTACTTATTTATTAAACAACAAATTACATTTAGTGAAATATTAAAAAAAAGAGAAGTTGTACTGGATTTGAAAAGAAGTGTATTTTGTGTTTAGATAGTGTTATATGTATACAATGAGAAGCAAGGGGTAAAGGATGTACTGGTATCCTGCTTTAACAAATCCAGTTTGGTTCCCAGCAACATCACACCCAGATTTTACATTTGGATAACATGGTAGACATTGCATATGGCATTTTCTATAATTGCAGAGTCTTGCTATTCTTTCCCCTTTCTTCTTCTCCTTTGGTACTAAATACTTAAATGATAAGCACTACTTAAATATCTCTCAGTCAGTGTAGTAAGGACCACAGATTTGGTTTTTCTTGTGAAGTTGTTTTCACAACCTGTAAAGCAGATTTTCCTATTTAATATATTAATTTGAGATATTCTAAATGTTGAGATAAAAGCCAATGATTAACCAATTGCAGGTAATTTAATTTTATTAGGTAAAGTATTTAATATTTTTACTATCTCAAATAGTTCTACCTCACACAATAATATTGAAAATGAGTGTATGCCCTCATTACAGGTGTCTTGTCACTCATACTTCTGTTTGTCAAATTCTGATGTGGATAAATGTAGATTGGTAGATGGTATCAGCCTGCAAGCTAAACAACTCATTTTGCACAATTAGGTTGATTACTAATAATAATTTTCAGCCTCTTCTCTGTTCTTTCTATGCCTTATAAAACTGAAATGAAATAGATTCTATGTTTTGTTGATGGTATGTTGTATAAAAACGATGAAATCCCCTCATAGACATTTTGTAAAGTAAACACTTTTAAAATCAACCATTAAAAAAATTTTTTGCTTGTTACTACCTATAATTAAAAATGACCACTGGTTGCCTCACTTTCTGTAAAGTTTGCTGCAAGTTACGAAAAGTAGTTCCACTTATAAATATATTATTAAATGAATATGTGAATTAGTGGCAAATATTATAGGGTTCGTTGTGTTTTATAAATATAGCATAGTAACATATTTACGTTTTTAGAGAGTCCAGAATTTAATTTGATGTATACACACAGGATGTGCAGTGGTCATATTTTGAATTTTCCATCTTAGCTAGAAGTTTGATTCTCCACCAACGGATGCAATATGCTGCCGGCTTCAGAGCAAACAGTGGCTCGCTAGTTAGTAAACACAAGTTTTACCACACACAAAATATTAAAAATAATCCTTAATGAAAATTGCTGCCAATAGATCTTGCATTTTACTTTTTCTCTGTGAATTAATGTTTTTCAGTGAATTGTGGTTTAAAATGGTTTATTTTTATATTCTAAATTACTTTTTGGCTACATAAAAGCTAATATCTTATGTGAACATCTTTACTCTTATTGTGTCTGTATGCAGATCAAGTAGATGATATTAATTTATAAGACCTGAGTGGAATTTGAAGAAACTGTCATTGAATGGTATTGTGTTGCGATCTAGTGGTGTTAAAAAAGCAAAAGTTGGTTTACTTACATAAATCTGGTAACCAGTAGTCATAGCCTAACATAAAAAAGTATACTGCACAAGACTATTAAATGTGCCATACATGGAATGTTCTCAAGTGTACTTAAGAGGTGACTAGTTTCCTGAATGTTTGTTCAGTCATTTATTGTAGAGCTAATATGGTGAAATGTATTTATAATTAAAGTACATAACAGTTCACAGCACTTCAAAAGTATTTTACATGTAATACATTTTACTACTGGTACAGTTTGTGTCTGCTTTTACACTGTAAATAGCAAAATAAGGCAACATTTTATCTATGAGCATCTTGTGCCTATGGAATGATTTAGTCCCTGCACAGTCTTTCTGGCATTGGTGTGTTTAGGACAAGAGTAAATACCCTGATAGTATACAGCTACGACTATTTCAGCTGATAGTATAATCAACACAATATAATAATTTTGTTGGCCTCAGGAAAGTAGAATACAGAAGAACTGTGTTGTATAAAAATAAACAACCAAGGTACATGAACAAGTATTAAATACGCATTAGTTTGAAGGTAGTAGCCAGTAGGCTGTAATTTTCAGAGTAGTGGAATATAAACACTGGGTAAAGCACATGGCTACTATGTTTGTACTGCATGTGGTAGAAAGATATAGACTGAAAATAGAAATTCGGCAGGGTTTTCAAAAGTGCTTGCTTTACTGTGAATGTCATACTTTAAAGTATTCTCATGCTTTGAGGAGTGGAATGCTGTGTTGTATGTAGGAAGAAATTCTTATTGAGCCTTTCTGTGAAGGAACAGCCCAGATAGCAAGAAGCACAACAAAAGTGTCCTGAAATGTAAGTTTAATAAAAATGTGTTGTTCATTGCAGGTGTCCATGAACTGGGTAGCAAGTGATTTGCCACTAGACACGTCTGTGAAGACACCCGTAGATGAAATAACACGACTGTCATCAGGTAGTAGTAATGTGAATACTGTACTAACAGCCCAGTGAATTACTTNGTAGTAGTAATGTGAATACTGTATTAACATCCCAGTGAATTACTCTTGTTTTCTTCTGCAATTCCCCCTCCACACACTTCTAATTCCTCATTGACTCGTCAACATTTTGGCACCAAGGCTCAGAGATATTTTCAAACTGTAGTTTCAGAATATCTTGTAGGATTTTTTTTATTCATGTCAAAAGTAATAACAAATGGATTTCTGCTGCAGACACGTCAACCTACTACTTTTTGGTGGCATACTCTAATTGCTGCAACAGTCTTGCTCTTGAGAGTATGTTTCTGTTGGAGTACAGTCAAATCTCGACAAAACAACCCCATTCCTTTAAAGTAAAGACCCTATTTTTGGGAACTATAAAAATTCTGTTAAAAAAAAATTGAAAAATATGAAGGAAATAGGCCGAAAACTAAATTTGTTGCATTTCTTTTGGTCACTGACCATTGNAAAAAAAAATTGAAAAATATGAAGGAAATAGGCCGAAAACTAAATTTGTTGCATTTCTTTTGGTCACTGACCATTGTGATTCTCTTCACGTCTGCTGTACAACTCAGGAGGGGGAAAGATCTAAAAGTAGATACAACTGATTAACACATGGCTGTCCACCCCTTCCATCAAGGTCGCCAATGTTTATCCATGCGCATCAAGTAACACGCCAGAGTTGCCTAGCCTTTGTGAGGATGCATAATAATAACTGCTGCCCCATACTCACCTCAATCATCCTCATCTGCTCTCAAGACCTTGCTGTTAAGAACTGCCCAAATATCTTCACTCACTCATTACTCATGCAAGCTATTATACTCTTGTTTCATTTACAAAGGCCGGTTTTTGACAATTTTAAGAAAATAGTGCCAGTATTGTTGTAATGTATCCCTCCATCTCAGCTGTTCTGACTCGTTGAAGCCATGCTGTTTGTTATGTCAGATTTTGACATTACGAGGGATTGCAATGTTATTTGTACAGCCAACATTGCTTCAGAAAGTATAACATTTTTTGATGCAGCAGGAACTGCAAAATTCAAAATTTTTGTTTACAAAAACTACTTAAAGATTTTTATAGTAAATTAAAATGTTTGAAAGTAAAATGTATCTAGTGTTTCACGCAGGTGCTAAATAATTTGTCAATATTTTTGAACAACTATAATTTGCCACATACATATTTGTTGCAAAGTATACAGTATAGATATATTTGATTTTTTCTGTCACGGACTGATTGCAATGAGAGGTAGAGAGTATTACTTAAGTCCATATGAAATTTTATGAGGTATTTTATGGATTTGCAACACACAGAAAATTTAGTATATCATTTTTTAATTTTGCTGGTAAACCTGTAGAGTGGAAAGAGGCTGGAAACTGGGTTGGAGGTAGGTTTATTTGTAATCATTATTTAATTCACTTTTTTTTTTTTCAATCCATAGCATGTTTTCTTATTAACTGCAAATTTTAACTCACACAATTGGCAGTTCTATCTTCTAACTTTGTTTTACCATTTAATTAGTGCTGTTTTCATTATTTTGTTAAATTTTAATGTTATGATTTTATTCCTGTATGAATCACCATCAAAATGTGTTTGTATCTTAAAGGAAGCAAATATTTGGTACCTTTACCTGCCTTATTCTCTGCGGCACATGAAAATAAGTTAAAGGTTGACTTGTGCTTCAATACGCTTAAAAAGACGGCAATTTTTAAAGTTCTGCCTCTAATATTCATAGTGCCAAAAATTCATAGCTAGTTTATTGTATATTTGATTTCATAATCATTACAAATGCCTACAGTTGGCCTTAATGAAATGATGACTNTCATAGCTAGTTTATTGTATATTTGATTTCATAATCATTACAAATGCCTACAGTTGGCCTTAATGAAATGATGACTAGCTAGAATGATGTCTAAATGCGCCTTGCATTTTTAACAATAGTTTTATACACTGGAAAGTACTACTTAACTCNTCATAGCTAGTTTATTGTATATTTGATTTCATAATCATTACAAATGCCTACAGTTGGCCTTAATGAAATGATGACTCTAGCTAGAATGATGTCTAAATGCGCCTTGCATTTTTAACAATAGTTTTATACACTGGAAAGTACTACTTAACTCNTCTAGCTAGAATGATGTCTAAATGCGCCTTGCATTTTTAACAATAGTTTTATACACTGGAAAGTACTACTTAACTCTACTAGTACAGAGCGATTACAGATAACTTGACTTATTTGTTCTACAGGAAGTGACAGTTCACATAAACTTGGCAAACTATAATTGAATAAAATTTTTTTAAATATGTGGCTTTATTTTTACGCACTTAAGTTAACATATTTAATTACATTTGACCGAAAGTTGCAAATCTCAGATACCCTAACACAAACACACTGACATTTGTTTAGGCTACAGAAATACTTTGCAATTGTACTCAAAATAATAGAATCTAAAAAATTGCCGGACGTAAGTGAAATAAATATAAATGACGTTATGCACAAAAGTGGCTACTTCGGCCTTGTGTAATTACACGTAATTAATATAATCAAAAATAAGTAAACTATGTATGAAGCTGGCTTAACTTACCTGAAACTGCTGAAATTCAAGTTCCGACGATTTACACTATTTAAAATGTGATATTGGTCGAAAACATGCCTAACATATTACATGATTCAATCAACTGGCACTTCAGTAAAAAAGAAATTGTCTTCATGTGTAAAGATGAGTATGTATGTGTGCATGTTCATTCTGTAGGCGATTNCACTTCAGTAAAAAAGAAATTGTCTTCATGTGTAAAGATGAGTATGTATGTGTGCATGTTCATTCTGTAGGCGATTCATACAGGAAACTTTATCACATTACAAATATACATCGCTGCACATGAGGGGAAGAAACACAGCACGTTGCCAGGAANCACTTCAGTAAAAAAGAAATTGTCTTCATGTGTAAAGATGAGTATGTATGTGTGCATGTTCATTCTGTAGGCGATTAATACAGGAAACTTTATCACATTACAAATATACATCGCTGCACATGAGGGGAAGAAACACAGCACGTTGCCAGGAAGNATACAGGAAACTTTATCACATTACAAATATACATCGCTGCACATGAGGGGAAGAAACACAGCACGTTGCCAGGAAGTTCCACTGTTGTGAGAAAATAATTAAATATTAATAATGTACCAAAAACAGCACTGTACAGGAAATAGTATAATAATTGATTGCACTAAGTCGCTGTGAAAACAAAACACGGAACTGATATATTCTCTCACGAAGACGGAGTAACCAACATGGCGTCTGTCACGCGCAGAGTCTGCCGGAGCCTTGCCTTGCTCACAACATGCAAGGCGGGCCAGAGTGCTGCCGCATTAAAAATTTGTGTATGTTCAAACTGTTGAAAGTACAAAGTAGCAATGCCAAAATATTTTAAAAACCAATTATGTTACTGAAAATTCAACGTTGTCAACTTTTGACTGAAATCTTAAATTTGTTGATTTCTTTTGTGTGCACTATTTTTAGCAGGTGTTGCAAACAGGGACACATACACAAACATGCTACGAACCAGCTGATCGCAGGCACTGCAAATGGAGGAATTTGTTGTGACACTGTTACAAAGTTGGTGGTTCTGTTTGTCAAAAAACAGTCTTCACAAATGAAACAGTTTATTATAGCTGGGGTTTTATTATTTTTCCTTTAAAAGGGACTTTAATTTAACGTCTTTCATGAGACGGTATTGCTTTGCAGTTATTCTTACGAGGCACTTATCAGCTTGAATTGCATATTGTTTTGAAGAGCAGTAAAAAATCTTGCTTGTACGGAAATAATATTAAATTTGGAAAACTTTTGAAGTTTAAACTTTATTGAAATAAAATGTGATAAATATGTCGCTGTTGATAAAAATGTGAGTAATAAACACACTCGATAGGTGTAAATNTTATTGAAATAAAATGTGATAAATATGTCGCTGTTGATAAAAATGTGAGTAATAAACACACTCGATAGGTGTAAATGTTTTTAGCGAAGTTTACCTCACACTTATATTTTCTGTAAGATAAAATGTTATTCTTACATTACGAACAGAGAGTTGAAAGAGCTTTTTCTTTTGACCACGTACATTTCAAACATCCTAATCTTGTAACTGTTTTGAAATNTTATTGAAATAAAATGTGATAAATATGTCGCTGTTGATAAAAATGTGAGTAATAAACACACTCGATAGGTGTAAATATTTTTAGCGAAGTTTACCTCACACTTATATTTTCTGTAAGATAAAATGTTATTCTTACATTACGAACAGAGAGTTGAAAGAGCTTTTTCTTTTGACCACGTACATTTCAAACATCCTAATCTTGTAACTGTTTTGAAATACATTATTTATAAAAAAAGCACAAACTCGCTGTTTGTAATCCTAATCACATCTCCTGAACTCTACATGTTGTATGACAATCCATGGGTATACATTTTCACCAAAATCACGTTTGTCTGCCACTAATACAAAATAATGTATTTGCAGTGCTTCAAAACAAGGTACTGTAAATGGCAGATCAAGCTATTTTACGTAGTGTTACACGAGCCGATATTACATTTCACTGAAGAAGAAGAAGCACTGAAAAGGCACCTGCAATCAACTATACTTAATAAAAGCAAATACAAAAATAATTAATAACGGCTGGTTAAATATTCCGACAACGCTATAGAGTACACCAGATAAAAGCGCATTCGCAAGGAAAGCAGTCTACGCTGCTCTGCTCTGTGGTTGCTAGGCACAGTTTCTCTTTGTATCTAGAGAATGGAATGCTTGGGCAGGCTTGACGAGGCATACAACATCAGTACTGAATAAATAAGACTTTCAGAAGCGACATTGAGCGCCTGCGTCTTTGTGTTTGATGTACCAGTGATGTGGTTGACTAGTCACTTTCGAGACGTACATACATGTAAACAAACCACCATTTATTGCAGAGATTGTGATGTGGTTGTATATTTTACATCCATTATTGTTCAAAACACCTTAATTTGTTTTACATTCAGTAATATAGTTAACTTAACCGTTTGTGAAACTATTTAATCGTCACATGCAATTATTCTAGTTCTCATCAATTACTTGAGGGACCCATTTCTCTCTAAATTGGCAATATTGACTACATACTCATTATTATTCTCATTTTATCCGAAGCATTTTCTTCTATGACTCAATCGTAAGCAACAAATTACCATATTCCCTTCAATTAAGACTCTACAAATAACACCATACGACATATTACATTTGTCTCGCATCACAAAGTCAACAGATTGATTCATGAAATTTACATTTTCCTCAAGATTCTCCCATTACAAAACTTAAAATCAAGCACCTTTTATTAATCTAAATAATACTTGTGTCCATTCTCTTTATAATTAATTACTTCAATAGCTCACCGACTTATTCTGCCATGGCTCCTCCACTTAATCACATAACTCAACATCTCGTACTCAAGTATCTTGTCCCATCTAACTTCCCTAACTTTCTCTATCTTAACAAATAATCAACAACATACATAGCATAGTACTACCAACATCTCGTACTCAAGTTTCTTGTCCCATCTAACTTCCCTAACTGTCTCATCTTAACAAATAATCAACAATGCACCTCGCATAGTACTACCAAAATTCATATAGTGCTTCACCTCTATTGACATACATTCCAACACACAATTAATATGACTAATTCCTTCCATTCTTTATACATCTCATAATTTATATGTTTGGTTCTCCTCCTTTAAAATCCCTTCACCATACTATTATGTTTCAGATATATTACGCTTGCAACAACTCTCATTTGAGGTGCTCACACATTTAAAGGACTAATTCTTGAACATTATTAATTTACAACTTTTCTCACAACTGCCACCCTCTCAGATGTATCATTGAACTGAGACTTGATAACTAGCCTTCCGAATAATAAACTCATCCCTACACTGCCCTTAACATGGATACTGGATACATCATAGTGACATTAACAAAAATAATTCTAATCATCTATGATATGCACATGAGATTCTAATCATACTAAAAGCCATCACTTTGGCAATCTACATGTCAAACCATACCACCAAAATTGTATTAACACTTATACATGTCAACTGGCAGACAGTTGGCTAAGTTTTCAAATCTAATTGATATGCACTAAGGGTAGGACTAAGCACAGTCACTACCCTTCTAGCCTTAAACTATCATGCTCTCTGAGCATCACCTGGGCTGATAGACGATGCCGACCTCCCTCTCTTGACGTAGCTTTGCTGAACTCCAAGCACAGAATGATTCCCTGCGAAGTGTTGTCGCCACATATATGTAACCAGGCCACGCTCCAAGCGTCATCCTCACCACACCTGGCAGGCCATGCCCTCACGCTCCCTGGTCACGAGGGGCCCTAACACATGGCCACCATATTCCTCGTGACTCAAAATTAGTCATGTCACGGCCTCATGTAAGAATATTAATACTGGCTACAAATGCAAGCTACAGAGATGTCTCTTGTTNCCCTAACACATGGCCACCATATTCCTCGTGACTCAAAATTAGTCATGTCACGGCCTCATGTAAGAATATTAATACTGACTACAAATGCAAGCTACAGAGATGTCTCTTGTTACAATTTGAAACACATAATAAAGTCTCACTTGTTTTTGTCCATAATTATTTTATGCTACCAAATAATATACAAGGGCTGATTCAGAAGTCATGGCAACTAATGTCTATCTCCCAAAAATGACCCAACACAGGAAATGTACTATGTTCAGATGAAAGTGTATGACAAGTACGTTTTAAAGGTGACACCACATGGGGTATGGATGCAGGAATGTCCAGCAAGGAACAAAGACAAACATGGCTGCTTGAAATCACTGTTTGATATATTCTCGTACAAACATTATACATTCATTTGAACGGGTACGTATCATACATGTTCAAGCTGTTTAACATCCTTAAAGTCGTCTCTGAGGTTTTCCACGGCTTGTTACCAGCGCTGAGGAAGACTGGAAATACCATCTGCAGCATGAGATCTGTCAATATGCACCACCTATCGTCAAAATGCTATGACAAAAAGCATTTTCCATTGCATCATCAAAACAATGCAAGTTCAAATTGTCACACACACATAACAAGAACCGCAAAAAAATCATGTCTCACAAAAGTTGATAAACTAGAGTTCCCCACCCGACTAATAAAACAAACAGAACCATAACTAGTATATTACGTGGTCATAACAAAAATAAAACAGGTGGGAATGGCAACCAGCTATAGTAGCCAAGTACTGGACTGAAGTTGTTACTCTTTCAATGTCTGCCATTGGATTCGTAAAGTTTATTTACAAAGATCACGTTCTTCACCGACAGAACAACTGTGGCGGAGGGATACATTGTGACCGCACTTATTCTTGAGAACTGTCAAAATTTACTAAAGTTATAAGAGATGGAGAATATAAAACTAAATACTGTACTGTGTACATTACAATGAGAGAGAGAGAGAGTAAACTACCAGATGAGATACTTATGTTTTTTTGTCGCCAGCTGCCGCCCTCCAGTCTTGTGCAGCTGCCATCTTCTTTCTGTGGTTAACACACGTAGTGATCTGCCAGACGTCAAACTCCAGTTCCCTTCCCACCAAGGAGCTAACGACAAGGGCCGATCCCACCATCACCCACATAACCAGCTCGAGGGGTTGGCCAACTTCCTGCCCTGAACTCATCACCCACGTCTTGCCATAAAAAAACACACCCAGAACATTACAGTAACCGACTTTAAATAAAAATCGCCCTAGGCAGGGCCAAGGGCCCACCTAGGCTCGCACCCCCTCTCACGTCTGTGTGACTCTCTATAACCGTCCTCACTGTTCCACCGAAATATCACTCACCGACCTAAAAAGACCTATGTCCACGTGTGCTCACGACGGCTGGCCCAGTGAGACCTCAGTTGTTGAACCAGAGGCTGGGCAGTACTTACTTGGTTGAGCAGAGCGCGTGATTTCGGGCCTCTCATGCCCGTCATGACAGTTTTTCTCATACCAAGTGCTCAAGGGAACTCGAGGCCATCCTTCGTCCTTGTGGCGTGTGCTCGGGTTGCATATACCTCCGCGTAATCTGATCCAAGAACACTGCCAGGCGGGGTGTTTGACTGGGGCGGTACATCTGCCAAATGATAATGCAGGTGTCCTACGGTCAGTTCAGCAAGGACAGAACCCTCGCTTGTAGCAAAAGGGCAAAAGCTGGCTTGATCCTGACACTCAGGATGTGTAGGGACTGCGAAAGCATGGCCTATCGATCCTTTTGGCTTGAGTTTTCAGCAAGAGGTGTCAGAAAAGGTCACACATTTCGCAACCAGTGGCCTCTGATCGCTGGCGAAAACTGCCCATTTCATGGAAGTAGTGCACTGAACCCTAACAAATACATAAATCAAATTTTTCCCTGCGTACATCTTCCCCTGCTCGCTTGTGTCCTCACAAGCAACTCTGAAGACAGTCTTATTGTGTAGATGTTTACAATCCCAAAAGTGTGTCATTCAGCTAACAACAGTGTGGGCATTTGCTCAAAAATGAGAAAATCAACTCAAACTTGGGCTCAACAACCTAGGACTCACAGGCTTACCATTGTCCAGAATACAAAATTCACTTATTACTGGAAGAACAGAATTTCCATTAAATTGTCTGACTTATTCCTTTGGTCAATAAAGACATACAACCTGAATATTACAAAAAACCAGTGTCGAATGGGGCCTTGTATGACTTCTTGCAGAAGTAGCTCCGGAGACGTGCTTTCCCAGGCAGGCCTCACAATAGGGGCTAACAAGATCAGATGTTCTATTGTCNGGGGGGGATATTACACTGAAGACAAACGAACTTGTCACTGTGGTGCACCTCAACGCCAAAGTTCTGTGGCTCAGCCTCATCCGTCCAGAAGTTTCATCGCTCACCCTGCTCTTTGCGAAGCGACTCCAGCCAGACCCCACCTAGGTGACAGGACAGTACATATTCGATACTTCCGCCGTGCGGAGGAGGTCCGTCTGGGTATCGTTCCCGCCACACGTGTCCACAACTAGGACACAGAACACAGGTTACAAGGTCTTCACTTCCTGCTGCTGCAGCAGCAACCTGGAACACGAGGAGGTGGGGAGGATCCGCGCTCCAACTCCAACACCTAGCAGATTCCCTGACTACTGCACCCCTTTCCAGAGTTTACAGAATAACCCAACTGTGTTCTTTAATTCAGCACACCCGTGGAGGAATTACAGTTCAATTTTCGAAAAGCTAAGTATTTTCCTTGTCGAAGAAGTCTAAAGCAAACACATGGGCATAAACAGCTCTTCTTTTTCCTCCAGCCTGCAATTCCAAATGTCTGCCCACTTAAAACACACATTCTTTCTCCACTTCCAGGTCCGTGCACAACTGAACACCACTAGTCTTCCGAGAGGGGGATGGGGGTATACCTAACTACCCACCCACATTAGTGAACAGACCTCAATTACAGAAAATCAACTTAAGTTTCTCTAACAAGTAATTAAACTTTACTCCGAAAATAAAACAGTCATATCCTAGCCATAATTAAAAATTTCCAATTAACTTCTTGGCAATCCAGAAAAGTGGTTTCCTCGGCAGAACCTGCTGGTTGGCCCTAAAACACAAAAATAACATGTAACAAGAGGTCAANTCCAGAAAAGTGGTTTCCTCGGCAGAACCTGCTGGTTGGCCCTAAAACACAAAAATAACATGTAACAAGAGGTCAAGAGAAACAAACAAATTAAGTTACTTTATTTTCACTACTGAAACATTTTACATTCCTGTTACTTATTAACTAACATTTTTTTCTCATGCCAATAGGGATTAACTGAACTATTAACTACCTAGTACACTTTATTTTTGTCAAAGACAAACCATTACCAAAATTAATTCCTCAACCAATTTTTATACTCAGTATTTTTCCTAGCATCTGATTGTACATAATTAATCCGGACAAGGCAACAAGTTCACCAATTTTTTTCCAGATTCATGTACAAAAAAGTAAAATCTATCTGTTTTCCTATCTTCTCAGCTTGTCCTATAACATTTTTTTATTGATTGTATTCCATAAGTCTGCAATGCTCTTACCCATGACAGCAGGAAGCACAATGTGTACAGCCAGCCTGTCAGTCGCATTATATGTCCGCTTCACCGGCCCACGTCATGGGCCATACGTCATTAGCTACTCGCTGCAGATGGCACTTCTAGCAGGTGGTCATAATAATTTGATTTGACTGTGTGTGTTCGCGTGCATGCACACGTGTGTGTTAGTGTGTGTGCATGTGCGTGTGATATTGCACGTTACTAAAACTAGCCTTTCAAAGTAATTTATCTTTCCACAAAATATCATTTTTTGAATCTGATATGGTATATTTTCAAAGCCTTCTACATATTAAATTTAATCACTCCATGGGTTTCAGTTATTCTTGTAATAAATACAAAAACAATACTGTATACATATTAACAATTTGTAATAATTTAAGCTGCAAGCATCTATTGCAATACATACAGCATTAACTCTCAAAGGCTTCAAATCAAATTACTTGATCTTGCAAAAAATATACACTCTGTTGCCTTCTTCCATTCTAATGTTTCTTTTAGCAGACAATACTTCGCAAGGAGTATTCTGAATAAAAGGATGACTTATTGATATTATTTATTAAACTTGTAGGAGCTTCACAAAAAAAAAACCTATACCTGTGATTTTAAGTTTTTGTAGGGTTGTCTGTTGAGTATATATTCTATTCCAGTATGAACCATGATTTGGTTGTTAGTGGTGGGTGCGAAGATGATTAAGTAATTCTAATATTAAAAATAAATTCTTTAATTAGTCTTAAGTTGAAATTGAATCTTTTCTTATATTCTTAATTAAAGCTACCTTTGTGAATTTGTTTAGAATCTGAGTCATTGATTTTTTTTAGTATAACTGACCTTTTTAATTGTAATAATAGAATGGTAATGTGCACAATGCTATCTGTTTTTATTATAGGGCACGAGAAACATGAAATGACTACTTGGTCCTGTTTTGATTCTCTCTTCAAGTTCTTTGAAGACAGATACAGTCACAGCAGAGAGAAGCAGGAACTGTAAAGCACAACATGTAAACATCATTCTGCTTTGCATTTTGAATCTTGAAGGTGGTTTCTCTTTCCATATCCTTCTAACTAGTGATTTTTTTAAATACTAGTTTTACTGCAGCAGAAGGATGTACAGCCGTGCTGTAGCCAAATAGACTATATGGTACATTTCTGTTGTGTAAACACAGCTGCTGAATAATTCTGTTAATGCAAATTGAAAATGTATACATATTTCAGAGTTTGTGATATTTTAATTGGATACATCACAACTTTTAATAGCATTTAATAAATGTGTGCTTTTGTATATGTTACTTCCCTACATTGTTTAATGTATTGTATTTGATATATTGTAAGTTATAAGAGATATTACTAATTTTTTTGTTGAAAAATTTTATTCTTATATATAAAGACAAATATTTTTATAAGCTGCATTTGTAATTATGAGAGGTTGCCATTTGATAGAACGCAAGGAACATTCAAATGCATTTACTTTGTCATATAATTATGCAGACCATTGAACTTCAATTACAACATGAAATAAGACCTAGGATGGACAAGTTTTTGACTGCAGTGTGAATTTTAACTTTTTATCACATTTTCTGCATGGGAGAATTTAGACCTTGGTGGATATTTTTTCGCAGAAAGAGTTAATTTGCAAAAGCATTCATTCTAATGAAGATATTTACATTTTATGGCAGGTAAAGAGATAATAGGTTAAGCTCTAATGGGTATTAATATAAAAGTTTACTAAATTTTGACAGACAATGTGATGGACCTATACACTGTGTATACAGTAAATGCTCTTGTTTACAAAGTATTGTATCAACTGATAAGTTGTGAGATTTATGTTGTTATGTTGGCGATATAGATGATTGTTATGGAACAGAATAGTACTCGGACTTAAAAGTTGCTAATTCAAAACTTAAATTATAGTTACATTTCCAGATTAGATTATATCATCTAAGTATTGTACAATTTTTTTACCTTTAGTGGACACGACTTCTGAGCTTGATGGGGTGTATTTATATTTTGTTCAGTTGTTACATTTCAAACAAATCCACTTGCACTTAACACGTTGGGTGCTGTTTTCAATTAAATTCTCAGCTTCTGAAAATAATATTTTATTTTAAATCTTTTTTCGTTTTCAACAAATTCAATAAATTATTGATTCATCTTTTACAAACACAAAATACTCAATATCAGTAGTTTATCTTCTTACAACAATCATATAAACATATCACAGTAATTATATTGAGTATTAAAATCTTTTTCAATTATTTATTATTTCATTAAAACTTATGAATCTCATGCCCACATCCATCATTGGAGGTGGTGAGAATTGTTCTAAAGGAAAAAATTACTTCTATTTTACTATTTTACATCTGCCTTACTTATGTTGTCTCCTGTCCTCCGATTGGCTGTTGTATTACCATGACACATACCTCCGCCAATCATCAATGACGAGATGAGAGACAACCAGGATAATTTTATTTAGTACTTTTGTTTTATAAACATTTAATGTCGACTACTCTGTAGTAAATAAATGAAAAATAACAAATAAAATGCTAATACAGAATACTGTCTAGAAACAAATGAAAAATACTTATACATGATCTCTATATCAATAAACTATTAAAATAACCAAAGATTATACTGTTAATTCATATAATAAAACTTAATTTGGAATAATATTAAATAAAGTGACAACATAAGAGAGTACCCTTTAATTATACATAATGCAAATGCCTATGATCAATGGTAAACATAACTCTGAAAATATGCCATGTGACCCCCACCCCAATGTTTGGTTTGGAACAAAAATTAACAATAATAGTACATCTATATTACAATCTTCCAATGTCTTTTTAATTAAAACATTCACTTAGTCTTTTCTTTTTCAAAATTCACAATCATTATATCTCCATGTTATATATGATCTTGCAGTAATTTATTAATTAAAACATATACTTAAAGTTTTTTCCATAGTACTTATTCAGTTGAAAATTATTTGTTCTTATTAATTTAATACAGTTTGTTTTTACTTATTTTACTACTTACTCGCTGGTGATTTTATCACTACACTCAGTACTTATTCATTGGTGTTTTGTCATCTAAGCCAAATTATTTATAATTTTGCACATATATATCACACACTACCCTTATCAGTATACATATTATCTTTGAATTATGGTTTTTATTTCTTGTTATATTTATTATGATATCTATGTCTTGCTTAATGTCAGATATTTTCATTTATCACTAAAAAATATAACCTTTATTCATTTTACAATATACACAGTTAAATCACATTATTGTGACGACCTGTAGTATCCAGAGTAACTGCCCTTCGCAGCATGGACAGAAGCTAGACGAGCTGGCAGTGACTCAGTCATTGCTGATAGGTCTCCACGGGTATCTGGAGCCATGCTGTCTGCAGTGTGTCCCGCAACTGTTGAAGGGTGCATGGCGGAGGAGACAGATGACGAACACGACGATCGAGGTTGGGCCCACAGATGTTCAATTGAATTGAGATTGGGGCTGTTTGGGGGCCAGGGAAGAACTTTGAAGTCTTGATCGTGCTNATATTTTCATTTATCACTAAAAAATATAACCTTTATTCATTTTACAATATACACAGTTAAATCACATTATTGTGACCACCTGCCAGTATCCAGAGTAACTGCCCTTCGCAGCACGGGCAGCAGCTAGACGAGCTGGCAGTGACTCAGTCATTGCTGATAGGTCTCCACGGGTATCTGGAGCCATGCTGTTTTCAGTGCATCCCACAACTGTTGAAGGGTGCATNTTTTCAGTGCATCCCACAACTGTTGAAGGGTGCATGGCGGAGGAGACAGATGACGAACACGACGATTGAGGTTGGGCCCACAGATGTTCAATTGAATTGAGATCGGGGCTGTTTGGGGGCCAGGGAAGAACTTTCAAGTCTTGATCGTGCTCTTCCAGCCATGTGAGGACACTTCTAATCATGTGGCAAGGCGCATTATCGTGCTCTGGANGAAGTCTTGATCGTGCTCTTCCAGCCATGTGAGGACACTTCTAATCATGTGGCAAGGCGCATTATCGTGCTCTGGAAAATCCCATCTTCCAGAGGCAATACAATCATCAAGTACGGGTGGATTTGATTGCCGAGGATGTATTCATAACCAAATCAATCGAAAGGTCCTTCCACATGGATGATGGGACCTACAGACTACAATGAGAACATTCCCCAGACCATAACACTGTCCCCACCACCTTGTGTTCGTCCAGCAATGGATGCAGGGTGTCGGTTCTCTGATGTTTCTCGCCGGACATGCGGACGTCCATCCCTTCTGTGCAGCTGAAAACATGACTCGTCGGAGAAGGCTACCCATAATCAATCAGCAGCAGTCCAGTCACCATACTATCGAGCAAATTCCAGTTGTTTTCATTGATGCACCTGTGTAAGTATGGGTGCAGTCACCCTCCGTCTACTCCAGAGCCCCATTTGCAGAAGTGTTCGCTGAACTGTTGCGTTAGACATGTGTCTGGATGTCCCCTGGTTCATTTGGACAGTGAGCTGTTCAACTGTATTCTGTCGGTTGGCGTTCACACAGCATCGTAGTCGACGTTCACCTCGGACATCAATGGTGCCATTCGTCTACTCACGATACACCTCTACCACAGAGGCATGTGAACAGTTCACAAACGTCGCTGTTTCCGAAATGCTGCCCCCCTTCGTCCAAAAGCAGATGATAATCCCTTTTTGCAACTCACTGAAATCGCTTGCCTTACCAATGACAGCACTGTGTACAGTCAGCCTGTCGGTCACATTATATACCCGATTCACCAACCCACATCACAGGCCATACATCATTGGCTACCCACTGCAGATGGCACTTCTGGCAGGTTGTCATAATAATGTGATTCGACTCAGTATATATCCCACATATCACTTCTNCCACTGCAGATGGCACTTCTGGCAGGTTGTCATAATAATGTGATTCGACTCAGTATATATCCCACATATCACTTCTTCATGGATACATTTAACTACATTTTGTAAGATGTTAACTTTTTCTATGAAAATTTTGTGCCTTCTTCTGTGCTATTGTATTACGAATATTTATAATATACTAACTAACAATTACATTTCTTACCTTAATACTTAATGTAATTTTTCCTTAAAATAAACTTGCTCACTGTATAAAATATTTACTTTACAAATTTTTCTGACTCAAAACCATTAGGTATTGTTTTTACATACAAAAATTATATACAATTATTTTATTATCCAAATTTGGGTCTGTCTCTATCAATGACTTTTCTTTCTTTTTCTTTTACTTCCCACCATTCTCATTTTTTGTCCCCATTTCCTTTCTTTTTTTCTTACCACTTTCTTCATACCGTATTTAAATTTTTTTCTCTTCATTATTGCCAGAACCTTAACCCCCTTTTTTCTCTTCATTACTGCCTGAACTAACCCTATTTTTTTCTTTTTCTTTGTTACTTTTTCCTTACTAAACTTCNCTTTTTTCTCTTCATTACTGCCTGAACTAACCCTATTTTTTTCTTTTTCTTTGTTACTTTTTCCTTACTAAACTTCAACAATTTTCTTTCCTCTATTGACTTAATTTTAACCCTTTTTTTCTCGCTTTCTTTTACTCAATCTTTTTCCTGTTTTTGTGTTCCTCACCAAATTTTGCCCACCTTGGTTTTTTTCAATCTTACTTTAATTTTGCATTTTTTTTCTAGTACCCCCAATAATTTCAACTCCACTTTACCCTTGTTTCTTGGTTGATTTTGTTCTTTTAACCCCCCCCCCCCCCCCCCCNCCCCCCCCCCCATCCCCTCCAATAATTTCAACATTACTTTCCCCTCGATCTTGTCGTGTATGATCTCCCCATTGTTTACAAAAAAAATTCTCACTACCCTTTCAACATTAATATTCTCATTTGTATCCAAAATCACCTGATCCTTTTGTGTAATACAACTTTGATTGCACATTACCTCANCACCTGATCCTTTTGTGTAATACAACTTTGATTGCACATTACCTCATCTAATGATACAGAACCTGTTTTATACATTTCATCACCTTTACATTTCTCTTCCCCATCTTGTTCATTTACTTTAACCTCATTCGGTTTAATTTGTATGCAATTTAAATTTTTTTTCCGTTCGCTATGATTTTGTTTACTACCTTCAAAAAAAATTTACAAATTATTAAATCTATAATTTGTGTATACGTATTATCATACTCTTGCCACAGAATTCCATGATCAAAATTTTGTCACCAAATGTGAAATTAGGTATAAAATTATATATACTTTGATTATTTGATCACCATGCTACCAAGGTCTGGCACATTTTACTCGTACAGAGAACAAATGAGGTGGCGCAGTGGTAATATCCTGAACCCACATTCTGGAGTAACCGGGTTTGATTCCTGGTCTGGCCATTTTGTTTTTGGTTTTCCAAATTATTCTATATGAATGCTGTGGTGGTTCCATGCTACAGTCCATGACCAATCCCGTTCCTGTCCCTGGTTCTCTTGAGTACCTTGCTCCGTCTCAATTGATCTCGCTGTTAATGGGATGTTGAGTCCTACATACCTTCCCATAGGTAGGTGCTGTGTGTGCTGGCTGGTTATAACATTCAACTGGTTTTCTTCCTAGACAACAGCCAAAATCAAATGGTTTTGACTAAGGTCAGCACACTGTTTACATTAATGAATGCTTTGTAATGCTAGTACCATAATTTTGACAAGTTGTAATGCAAATACAATGCTATCTGGTTATGCAATTTTTTTTTGTAATAAAGTGTTGGTTTGTTGCAAAACCAAATGCAAACAAAAAATATGTTATTTTTTAAAAACATGATTTTGACAGTTTTTATGGCAGTTCTAAAGTCTGTTGGCATCATACTCGAATGAAAATTTGTGTAATCTATTTCACCTGTGTAGTTCATTCTCATCAAAATTCCTATGTTTCTTAAGGTTTTAAAAAATAATTTAAAAAAATGAAAAAATTAAGAAATTGGAAGTAACATGTACAAAATTTTATGATGTACTTAAATGTTGTAACTATTTAGCATACTATTTCCAGCCTNATTTTGACAGTTTTTATGGCAGTTCTAAAGTCTGTTGGCATCATACTCGAATGAAAATTTGTGTAATCTATTTCACTTGTGTAGTTCATTCTCATCAAAATTCCTATGTTTCTTAAGGTTTTAAAAAATAATTTAAAAAAATAAAAAAATTGGAAGTAACATGTACAAAATTTTATGATGTACTTAAATGTTGTAACTATTTCGCATACTATTTCCAGCCTNAAAATTGGAAGTAACATGTACAAAATTTTATGATGTACTTAAATGTTGTAACTATTTCGCATACTATTTCCAGCCTGCTTTCTTGATGAGGTGTTTGAGATTCAACTGTCTGTCTGTGTATATGTGTGTCCACGTGTATTGCAGAGGGTTTTTTTTTTTTTTTTCTTTCAAATGTGCAGTTTGTTAAAAATATCAGTTGCCAATTTGTTTGTGAATTTTGGTACTTTTGTGAGAATAACACTAATTAATTTAGTAATTATGTGAGCATTACACAAAATTCTCAATTCTAACAGCCAAAACAGCAAACATGCCAAGTATACACCATAGATATAACGTGACAATGTATAGCATAACTATGAGTAATGAATAATCATGCACATGCACAATGTTTACAGCACTCTTGGGGTGGTTGTATCACAGCTTAGATTGTTTGGTTTGTGACTTAGATGCTGCTGAAACGGTGTGAGTGCACTCACAAGCATTAATTACACTGTGCTCCTCAATACGTCCAGAAAATTTACAAATGTGACGACTCATTCTACTATGGTAAATTTTAAAGTGTCGGTTCATAATACATTTTTGTGTCTTGTACTTGATTGGAACTCTCGTGCGATGCTATCTTTAGTGAGAATAGGAAATTGCCTACATTCAACTTATCAATTGGTGTTGCTTTCCTTTTCATGAGTATAAAATGCACAGCTACAATGTTAGTAGTACAGTCTATGATATGGTTATGTTTGGAATCTTTGTTTCAACCCTTGCAAATTATAATGTACGTTTAGCTTGATTTTTTTAAATTCGTAATGCTAAATTTGTTAAAAATAATACCACCTTTGATGTAAAATAACACCACTTTTAAGAATATATAACAATTAATTTGACTCTATAATAAACTCCAAAAGTACATTTCTATCAATTGTTATATTATCTTCCAAACGTTTTAAAATGTATTAATTGAAATAAATTCTAGAAGAAAGTAGGCTGGTTACTTGTTTAAATAACTTGTTTTTATACATGGTATGTTATATTAAAATCAAATAACAATCTTCAGTCACATTAGTTATGTTTTTCAAACTAAATACATTTTAATGTTGTAATGTTCATAGACTACTTAATTTGTGGTTTTATGTGCCCATTTTATTATTAAAGCCAGTTCTGTTTAATTTATGTAATGTAGTCTGCATAGTACATGTTTAGAAATACCATAAGGTATGTGACTCCAGTCTAGTTTTCAATTAAATCTGCATTTAATTGTGAAAGTCTTTTAACTATAAAAGTATTATGTAATGAGCTCAGTGATAGATCAAATCGTGACATATCTTAAATTGTCTCTCATAAATGTTAATGGTTGGAATATTGTACATCAGACGTAAGTCGTAGAAACCAAATATTGTGATGGTAGTTGTGATAATGTTAGTAGTTTTAGTGTTGTCATTTCTGTAGTACATAAATTGTTGTAGAGTTAATGTTGCGAAGCAAATGTGTACTACTTCAACAGNTTAGTGTTGTCATTTCTGTAGTACATAAATTGTTGTAGAGTTAATGTTGCGAAGCAAATGTGTACTACTTCAACAGGACAATGTGTGTGTTGTTATTGGAAAGGAATAAGCCCCACAAAACTAAAGTATGTTTTGTTGTGCTCGCATTAGGTTTGTCATAGTTTGCTCAATGGAGTGTTTTACTGTCATCAAAGAAAGATATACTATTTTAAGAGGTGTTTTGTGGTTCGTTACGGCATTATATGTGATAAATACAAGGAATTGTTTTATTGTTGTGAAAATTGCAATAAATACGATTTTATGAAGTTATNTTAGTGTTGTCATTTCTGTAGTACATAAATTGTTGTAGAGTTAATGTTGCGAAGCAAATGTGTACTACTTCAACAGAACAATGTGTGTGTTGTTATTGGAAAGGAATAAGCCCCACAAAACTAAAGTATGTTTTGTTGTGCTCGCATTAGGTTTGTCATAGTTTGCTCAATGGAGTGTTTTACTGTCATCAAAGAAAGATATACTATTTTAAGAGGTGTTTTGTGGTTCGTTACAGCATTATATGTGATAAATACAAGGAATTGTTTTATTGTTGTGAAAATTGCAATAAATACGATTTTATGAAGTTATTTTTAATTAATCATTGTTCAAAGATACAGGCATAAAAGTAAAGACTGAATAAAATAACAGAAATAACAATTGAAATATAATGTAATGAATATGTCATAGTTATGTGATTGTAAATGTAGCTTATATTTATTAATTGAAAGTTCTTCAAGATGATTGATATGTAATTCGTTAGTATTTTTGTCGTGCTTTGTAAAAGCTTGCAGAATTAATTAGCTAACCAGAGTCTGTCAGAGTTTGACATTATACTGTAATTGGCTGCCTGTAATAAGCATGAAATATAATTTAAAGGTGCAATTTTGTAACTGGTAACACAGAGTGGGTATTTGGCCCATTACAGGAGCGAAGTCAGAGTCAAGTGGTGGGACTAGACTAGGAGTAAAACAGTGTGTGGGTGGGGAGACAGCAGAAAGGCAGTGGTGGAAAACGGGTGGAAGTATAAAAACCCATGGGCCATTGACAACATCCACCATATTTCCCACATGTGAAAATACAAAATACAGACTTGGATCAACAGGGAATTGAACCTGGATCATTTCTTTGGAGTCCGGTGTGCTAATCTCATAGCCACAAATGCCCTAGATAGCACCTATCAGATGTTGTTTCCGTACCACTGAAGTGCCGTGTGACACTCTTCTGCTCAAAGTTATCACATTTCATGGTCTCAACCCGTGATTTTGCATATTCATAAATTTAATTGTGGAAGAATATTTCATTCCCCTGTTACAGTAATCAAATCTATTTTCTTAGTATATTGGTGTGTAGATAGTCTGGTTGTGGATCTTACTCTGTCAGCTGTCTTTGTCACTTTATTTTGTATATGGTATGCAGATATGCCCAGTACTACAGATTTTCCATAGTATGTAGGATTTTTGTTATTTATCTATGTTGGTATGTATGTTTGCTGAAAAAGGTATTCATTTTATTTATGTAACATTGTGGCAATATGTAGTGTATTTTGTTCATGATTCCATACATTTAAGCATTTCTGATGTTGAATGTGTGAAAGAAATCTAATGCCTTGGATAAACCAACACAAACTCCAAGAAATTCCTTCCCCNATTTCTGATGTTGAATGTGTGAAAGAAATCTAATGCCTTGGATAAACCAACACAAACTCCAAGAAATTCCTTCCCCCTCCTCTGCTCTACACCAACCTCCTACCTAGGTGTTTGTCACTACCTACTGAATGGTGCTTCATGAAGTTGGNATTTCTGATGTTGAATGTGTGAAAGAAATCTAATGCCTTGGATAAACCAACACAAACTCCAAGAAATTCCTTCCCCTCCTCTGCTCTACACCAACCTCCTACCTAGGTGTTTGTCACTACCTACTGAATGGTGCTTCATGAAGTTGGNTCCCCTCCTCTGCTCTACACCAACCTCCTACCTAGGTGTTTGTCACTACCTACTGAATGGTGCTTCATGAAGTTGGCATCTCTGGGTATATCATGACATGTAACGATTAGAGTGCCTCAGAAAAACATTTGTTGCATTAGGTGTGGATTGTTTGTATTTGGTTATGAAGTATGCATAGTTTGTTCATGGCTAATATGCACACTTGAAATCAGTCTGTGGTAAAAACATGCTGTTAACTACATATTAGAACTAACAGACATATTTACATTAATGTCTGCAGCAAATTACAAAACTTAGCTCTGATTTGTGTTAATGTCCTATTATGTAAAACATTCAGAATTAATGCAACTAAAATTGGAATTTTTGGCCAAAGCTTGGTTAAATAGAGCACATAAAATAACATGTTTTATTAATACAAGTTGAGAATGCAACAACCCTCTAAACACTATGGATTGGTTGTAGAGGTATTTTTGTGTTCTTATGGTTGAAACTATTGTGTGGCCTAGCCTTATTCTTTTTCTGTTGAGAATTTTAGAGGTACCTATAGTAACTACATCAGGTACATATTTGATTAGTGATTACGAGTATTGGTTATTGGCTAATCAACTGTTTTAAACATTGCATACCAATAAAAATATATACTGTTACATTAATTATAGGTTAAATATTAACTTAAATTGTTTGTTCACAAGGTTAGATTGGTGCATATTACTCTTTGTCCATGCCTTTGTGTTGGCCATGTCTATGTACACAATTTGTAATTTGACCACAAAAATATTTTTTTGCAGCTTAATTGTAAAATATCAATGGGTTGGTGGCCAAAGATAATTTTTATTAAGCATTATTAAAAACCAGAGGTATGATTTATTTGTTTCCTAACAAATGGTCAGTGCTTTTATTGTGCAAGTGATTTTATGTACCATAGTATATGACATCGTAAATTTTTCGTGCAGTTTTCATGTTATGCATCAAAATACGTAAATGAGCTTCGAAACTTGTTGTATAGCTAATAGTGATAAAACCTCTGCATTAAATAAAACTAAGTTAGCAAAAGTACTCATATTTTATATGTAAAATTTTAATTATTTCTTCTAACAAATTACATCCCAAATATTTTCGAAAAACTAACGAAAGGTAAGGCATATTGTCCAGAAACTTCAAGTTTGTTCCAGAAAATATAATACCTAAAATGTAATTATACATCTTTGTTACTTTATTTTAAAAAAATCTTTACTCTTGATTACATAATTCTTTAAATGTTACGTATAACAAATATGTGTTAAATTTACATATTTTCTGACTATCTAGAATGTTTACAATAATAAAAACAGCAGCACTGAAATCTTAAATGTTTAAAACAAAATATTTTTGTCCCTACTTGTTGGCTGTACCTTCATTATTCCCTTGTATTTGTGAGAAAAGAATGCATGTTATATTTGAATAAATATAATATATTCCTGTAACTAGTATTTATAGAACNCTTGTATTTGTGAGAAAAGAATGCATGTTATATTTGAATAAATATAATATATTCCTGTAACTAGTATTTATAGAACGCATGTTTAAAAATTGTTTTTTGACAGTAATGAGTGAAATATTTATGTGATTCATTTTCATCTTATGGTAGTGGGCTTTATTATAGTGTAACGTTCGGGCCGCGGCTCGTTAAGCCATATTTATAATATTGCAGCCCCACAGTTAGGTGCCATATTGCAACGTTCGTTGGCTTTACAGTGCCGAATATTACTTTGCCACAACTTAGCTCAAGGTAGAAACACGAGACTCGGTACATGGACGCCGTGTAATTATGAAATAAAGTTCAAGTTCCAAATTAGTTTGTTCTATACTTTATTTAACTTTTAGCAACACAGTTCACAGACGAAGTTCCAGTATGCAGAGTACGAACCGTTCAGAGATAAATATACAAGTACAGACACAGCGCCACAGTAGTTTACAGGTTATTAATGTCTCAAAACTTGTATTGAAAGAAATATAATGCTGCTACCTCCCACACCGGCAGAGAATTAAAATAATAAAGTTTAGTGGCAGATGTGGGGGTTACCGTCCTGCCCGACGCGACCTAGACGACCATTGTACGCTGACTGCCTTGAAGTGAAGGCTGCTGAAGTGACGCCTCTAACGGCCCTTGCCGCCGACTGACTCTGAAGCACTGCTCAAACTGCTTCCTACAACTGACGTGAGACTCTCTCGACCTGCCCTCAAGGGCGACTGACTTGAAGAAGTGAAGGGCGCCAGACAGACGCGTCTTTTGTTCTGCCTCTCGCCCCCCTCTTCTGAGATAAGGGCCTGGCAATGCACGCTCTCCACAACACGTTATCATAACTACGCCGCAGGAACTAATCCTGCGCCGTCAACATCCAGATAAACACACTTCTCGTAGAACAAAACTGCGCCTGAGGAACTAAAGCTTGTCGACGTCGCCTGAAAAAAGCTAAATAATGCTGACGCTTCCCGAAACTCCAAAGTTCGAAACAAAAACTGTNGCTTGTCGACGTCGCCTGAAAAAAGCTAAATAATGCTGACGCTTCCCGAAACTCCAAAGTTCGAAACAAAAACTGTAACCGTCCTCCTGATAAAATGTAAACAGCAGACGTCTGCCCGATAACCTACAATAGCACACGTCTGCCTGATAAACAAACTACCACGGGAAGTGAGCCACCACGGCTTTAAACTTCAAACCCGATAAAAATATTACGAAGCTTTCCAAAGCTTTATAAACACGAAAGAATTTTACACCCGTGTCCCAAAAAATTAAGACTATTGCATCATTACATTAGGGACTAAAATTTCAGAGCTTTTTAAGATTAATGGAATTTGTTATGTCCTTTTAATCAATATGTGCAAGGATTCAAACATTTGGCCACTTTGTTTATACAAATTATAACTTTGTTTATACAAATTATCCTATCAAATTTTGAGTACAGGATTTTTATTAAATAAACTGTAATTTTAATTTTTTATGATTTTTTAAAGTAATGAGTAACATTTATGATACTGAAAATAATCATGTATTGTTTACTTTTTAAACACTGTATAAATGTGTTATTGAATGAAGTATTGGTTAGGCCAGTATAAAAAGAAGCTGAAATGTTATAGGTAGTCTGCTAATGTTTTAAATCGTCAAACATAATTCACTTCATTAACAGACTGTAGAATCAATTGTATTTTGANAGGTAGTCTGCTAATGTTTTAAATCGTCAAACATAATTCACTTCATTAACAGACTGTAGAATCAATTGTATTTTGACTGTAGTAAATAGGTGTATAGTGTAACGAATGCCAAGGAATCGCAGGACTGAAGAGGTTATTTTCTGAAGATTCTTGCCTGGAATGGGTCAGTTTTAATTGTAAATTATTAACAAAAAGTTTTGTAGATATACAGTTTTTCTAGTGTGTATTTTTAAAATTTTCAAGTGTAAAACATGTACAGTATTGATATGTATAAATCAAATGATGCTTTCTCTGTATAACAGTGTATTAAACAAATGCTACTGCAAAGATTGTTACAATTAAAATATGGTGCAAATAAATATGCTGCTTGGTACATTGTTGTTTTAAATCACTCCTTCAAACTAACAGCAAATGGCCACTTTTTGGAACAGAAGGTGGTAATGAAATACCAATAGTGGCAGATTATTACTCACCATGGCAAAATGAAGACTAAAGGACCTCTTGTCTGAACTCACTCCAGTAAACTGTTTTTGAGAAAATATCACTTAAAAGTTTGAATGTGTGGTGTAGCTCTGCATGGGTAGGCAACACATCTGCCACCTGCACCATGCTACGTGGATAAAAGTAATGGTTAATTTGAGGGAGGACAAGCGTAAGGAACAATTAATGGAGTGCAGTTAGGAATGCATGACACATGTGTACATATGTAGTACATTTTTATTAATAGCAGGNCTAAAGGACCTCTTGTCTGAACTCACTCCAGTAAACTGTTTTTGAGAAAATATCACTTAAAAGTTTGAATGTGTGGTGTAGCTCTGCATGGGTAGGCAACACATCTGCCACCTGCACCATGCTACGTGGATAAAAGTAATGGTTAATTTGAGGGAGGACAAGCGTTAGGAACAATTAATGGAGTGCAGTTAGGAATGCATGACACATGTGTACATATGTAGTACATTTTTATTAATAGCAGGTACAATTATTTACAACAACTGTTCAAATTCCCATCCCCCAACTTCAACACTCAAATGGCAATAGTGCATCAGGTTGGCCTCAACCCATGCATAAATGTCTGGTATGGCACATACAGAATCAAATGTGTTATCTTATCATGCATGCAATGAGATCCTCGTTAGCAACAGGCATCTCTTATATCATAAAAATAAATCCAGCAGTTAGGTCTGGAGATCAGGCCGGCCAATGGATGACCTTATCTCTGGCAGTCAATGTAAAGTTTGGCAGCACATTGTTTTCTTGGAGGAACCACTCACAGAANCAGGCCGGCTAATGGATGACCTTATCTCTGGCAGTCAATGTAAAGTTTGGCAGCACATTGTTTTCTTGGAGGAACCACTCACAGAAGGTAACACATGGCACGTGATCACAGTTGTTAAACATGGACCTTCCTTGTGTGGTAAGGCTGCATTCTGTTTTCGTGGAGGACTTGCAGGATCATTGAATGGCTAACACTTACAGCATGTGAGCTAATGTGGACAGTTCTTGCTGCACACGGTGAAGCTAGTACTTATCAAATGCCGCAGTTTGCCTTGTCCATGGTGCTACAGCATTTGGCCTTCTCTCTCTAGTTGAGCATTCATCCTGCAATCTCTGGTCGAGTCCTACAAATATCTCGCAGGAGGCTGGATAGTGCAGCTGGTACAGCTCCACTGCTTGCCTGCATTATTGTCGACTAGCTCCTTTTGCGCAAACATTTCCATGCTTCCACAACCAGCTGCAGGCACATACTGATTTTCCAGCAGCCAAGGCCATCTCCACGCATGCACCATCCATGTGCGTGGTGGAGCTGGTGGTGGTTGTAGTGTTACCTACCACTGCATGGCGACACTGCATCTTCAAAATTTTGAGTGGCATTTTCTTGAAAACTTTACCGGAGTGAGTCTGGACAAGTGGACATTTTTGTCTTCATTTTGCCATGGTGAGTAATAATTTGCATCTAATATTTCATTACCGTCTAGTGTTCCAAAGTTACCAGCGGAAAAAAGGGTGACTATAACTACTTAAACAATGAAGAGGGACAATTGGACTAAGAGTCTGTAAGCCTGGGAGTTTTAGTTTGAGCTGAGCCCGAGCGACCCTACTTAAAAATTCCAGAGCTTCGAGCGTTAGCTCAAGTTCTTTTATGGCACACAAAAAGTAAGTTTTATAATAAAGATAATATTAGTGATTTGAAGATAATTTGTGTTCAAATCTGCAGTTCTAAGGAATAATTTAAACAGAACTAGACCTACCTTTTGAAATATTGTTTCATTTGTGAATATCAATTTTTGTTCATCAAAATATAAAATTAAAGTGCTTGATTTTATATAAATAAAAAAAATACTTATCAGTCAAACTATACAGTACATGTGTGCATATAAAAGGAGTTGACATGACTGTATAAAAAAAAAAAAGCAATGGCCTACATCACCAGCATGATTCCCACAGGTAATATAAGTCTACTTTTAAAATTGTGATTATATAAAGAACTACATATTCTGCAAATGATAGTAAACAATTTTTGAAGAGGCCACATTTTGCATCAGCTTGCCCTTGTATTTATAACAACAGGTTAAATTTATTTGTGTCACTTCATGAAAACAGGTTAAACTTATTTGTGTCACTTTGTGTGCGTAATTTGTAGATTATAACAACATAAAAAAATATTCCACCAAATAACTTCGTTGTTATTCATGTTTTCTACCATAAAAACTAATTTTATCTATTTATGTGTTCTCAGCCGATGCTATTGAGGTTTGCAAAATGTTCAGTTGCGCCGGACCAATTGTTCTTGTTTATGTGCTATGCTGTTGGCATTTGTTTATTTAAGGGACATGTATGGTTTTTGTATTTTAATACTTGCACACTGCAACGTTAATGTTTTGACACATGTCAAATTGTTTTTTGATAACTTATATTGCCATATAAAAACCTAAACTAGTTTGAATCAACACTTTTGTGATAACCTAAACCAAAGTCATTTAAGTTGTTATGCCTCATTTGATACTATTAAATGTAATTTCGACGAATGGTCAATTCAGCACAAACTGTCGTAATTGATTGCCCGAACCAACTACATACGTTTTTACTGCTTCACATGTTAATGTTACACAATTATTTTGTTTTTTTTTTCACAAAGCCCTTGTTTATTTGGTGATTTCAAATAACTAAAGTAAATTTTGTGGTTTCTTTTCTTGTGGAAAAGAAGTGTACATATGAATAGTCGTAATTATTCTAACAAACTGCACTCCCGGATTTTCGCATGTGGGTTTTTGAGCTATTGCAATTAGAATCTGTGTTCATATATGTAACATATCTACCGTTTAAAAATTGTTTCATGAAAGAATNTTCACAAAGCCTTTGTTTATTTGGTGATTTCAAATAACTAAAGTAAATTCTGTGGTTTCTTTTCTTGTGGAAAAGAAGTGTACGTATGAATAGTCGTAATTATTCTAACAAACTGCACTCCCGGATTTTCGCATGTGGGTTTTTGAGCTATTGCAATTAGAATCTGTGTTCATATATGTAACATATCTACCGTTTAAAAATTGTTTCATGAAAGAATAAATGAATGTCTTATTGTCTAGCAAACATTTAACAAACTGTCCNTCACAAAGCCCTTGTTTATTTGGTGATTTCAAATAACTAAAGTAAATTTTGTGGTTTCTTTTCTTGTGGAAAAGAAGTGTACATATGAATAGTCGTAATTATTCTAACAAACTGCACTCCCGGATTTTCGCATGTGGGTTTTTGAGCTATTGCAATTAGAATCTGTGTTCATATATGTAACACATCTACCGTTTAAAAATTGTTTCATGAAAGAATAAATGAATGTCTTATTGTCTAGCAAACATTTAACAAACTGTCCTGTAAGGCTTTACATCTTAGGCAGATTTGCAGCCCAGTTTTAGGCTAATATTGCTGTTGATCACCAGAGTTTGTATCTACATTTCTGAGGACTCCTTTTACTAGAACATGCTTACCTTTTAAATATTTCAGTTTCATTAATAAACATTATGTTCTTTTCTTTCATGAACAGTAAAACCCAGTTTTATCGGTGAATGACCTGACACACACATAGCAACGTGAATTTTTCAAGCCTAAAAATATTTGAAGCCGAGCTCAAGCCGCAATCAGGTGCTCGGCACAAGCTCGGTCTTCGAGTACTCGCAGACCTGTAGATTTGACCAATTACATTTTAACAGATTTACTATCTCTGTTTCTTGAAACATGGTTCTGAGTTTTGTTGCTCCATCTATTTCTTGATGCAGTAGACTCTCGATGTGCCGAAAACGCACGTACTGATAAATTGCATCCACAGTTCATTTTCAGTGGTCTCAGCAAAATTCTTATTTGAATAATGATAACATCTCCCCACTTTTATCGTTTATCGGATGTATCATCGATCAATATATATTTTGGTCCTGTCACCTAAGATTTCCTTCAATTGATCGTTTTTAAGCTGGTTGTTTATGCTAACGTCTAATTGGATTTGAAATACGTTAAAGGCGCTGCCATTTATTCTCACTGCAGTGCGTCACTATCCAGTTCAGCTCAAGACAGCTTAAGTGTACGGAAATATCTCAAGGACGTGGTTCTGAATGATTAATTATTGAAGACAAGAGAAGAAATAAGTCATAATCAACTTTATTTTTTCATCTCTGTTTCAAAATCACAATTTTTTTTTTTAAGTGAAGTATCATTAAATACTTTTAACTATACATTCTCCATGCAAGCACGAGATCGTCAACATAATGTAGACACGTGGCTTGAATTGCGCATGCTTCGGCTGTCNTAAGTGAAGTATCATTAAATACTTTTAACTATACATACATTCTCCATGCAAGCACGAGATCGTCAACATAATGTAGACACGTGGCTTGAATTGCGCATGCTTCGGCTGTCCTCGCTGATACTCGGAAGAGTTTGCTTCCTCCCCCAATATGGCTGGTGGGGGAGCGAGCTAGTTGTCTAGTAACGAGCATAGCATCCTTACGCCCTCCCTCTGGGACTCGACCGGTTTGGAAGGGAAGAAGTAGATACTTTCACTCCTACCGCCGCCGAGACTTCCCCTTCTCCGTCTCGCGCGCCTCAGCTGATCGAGTGCACGCAAGGCATTCAAAATTTGGTTTGCATCTCTTATGTCTCATGATTTTAATTTTCAGAGTGTTTGAACGTTTTGGGTTGGCTTGAATTCAGTGTCTGAATACAATCAATCATATACAGTATTTTGTGATGTGATATAATTTATTTAAGGGAGTTCAGGTGAAATGTGTTATATATTATAAACAGTAATACAAATACAGTTATACTTTTTGTAAAATTTCCCATTTTTATTGTGTATATTAGTTATATCACAGATAATGTAGCTGTCATTATACTCAACATGAAGTTGTATTTTATTTATGTACATATTGTCTCCTAAAATCCCAGATGAAAATTTTTTAACAATCCTCTGAAAAATGGTAGATAAGGATTCCACTGTAAGTTGTTCTGTGCAACTTGGTGCTATATATCTGGCATCCACAAATGTAAATATCATCTCGGAGGCTATGCACGTGTTAAAATTAAAACTATACTGAAGCTTACATTCAAATAGGTTCTTTTTTAAATAGTATGGTGCATTTAATTATCGAGTAGAAAACCAAAAAACTGTGTGGTACCAATTTACTTGTTCACTCTTATTACTGTATTACTGGATAAAGTGCCTTCAGTTTCGTTCTTAGGCATGAACAAAAATTATTTTCATGTTCCACATTTTAGCATTATATTTTTCTTTGAAACCAGAGTCACTTAAAAAAACGAAAACCTGAAGTGGTTACAAAATGTATTCTGACAATTATACTTATAGCGCTGTAAAATGGCCTGACTTTGTAACAAAATTTTATACTTTGAATATTCATTTCTTTTTTTTTTAATTAAAAATAAATTATAAAATTTTTACACTTTTGAATATATACCATTAGACTGTTAATTCAAAAGCCACCTGCCCAAAAGGTTTTAGACCATACTTTCAATTTTTTTTTTGTCCCTTGTGCAAAGTAAGCTGGGTTTACATGACTGCACCATGTGTTCACTATTGACAAAAGCCAGGTAATGGGTTTGGGTACAATGTCAACTCTCATAAAATTCTGCGAGACTTTTTCAGTGGGCCCTTATCATATGTNTTTACACTTTTGAATATATACCATTAGACTGTTAATTCAAAAGCCACCTGCCCAAAAGGTTTTAGACCATACTTTCAATTTTTTTTTTGTCCCTTGTGCAAAGTAAGCTGGGTTTACATGACTTTGCACCATGTGTTCACTATTGACAAAAGCCAGGTAATGGGTTTGGGTACAATGTCAACTCTCATAAAATTCTGCGNCTGCACCATGTGTTCACTATTGACAAAAGCCAGGTAATGGGTTTGGGTACAATGTCAACTCTCATAAAATTCTGCGAGACTTTTTCAGTGGGCCCTTATCATATGTCACTTTAATTGCACAGAAAATAAAATTTTAAAATAGCAAAAAGTGGTTTTTTGTTTCTTAAACATTAATAGTTTTATGTTCACTATAACAAGGAAGTTCACTTAGAAAATGTAGACTTTAAAGACTAAAATGTTAAACCATCGTCTCACTTTATACATTTAATAAAAGAATCTTTAATACAAAACATAATGTTTTTAAGGCACAAATTGAAAAAAGAAAGGGCAAAACACCTGTTTAACTCTCAAATATATTTTCAAGTTTTCTTACTGAATAAAATCCTTGTTTATTAATAGGTTTGGGATTTTCTATCCCACCCAACACCTCCTCCCAATCATAGTCAAGTACATCTGCTGGGGTAGGCCACTTCCATGTTTTCATAGTTTTTACCATTGTTGAAACTGACTGTTTCACCTGAAGTACTGGGAATCGTTCCAGGAAAGAAGGAACCTCCATACACAACAACTTNTTGTTGAAACTGACTGTTTCACCTGAAGTACTGGGAATCGTTCCAGGAAAGAAGGAACCTCCATACACAACAACTTTGCTGACAATTTTTAATGTCAAATCACCATTCCCTCCAGTGTTAATGAAAGTGTTGAAGTCTTCCTCTTCTTCCTCCTCCTGTTCAAATTGTGCAGCTATTTGCTGCATAGTTTCATCTTCTGAGCTGTTTGCAGAATGTTTAGCAGAACTTGTCACGACACCATCATCAATTGCGAGCACATTACCGTCAACACTTTTCCCAGGCACCACATTAATCTGCTTCAATAAAATAAGCTTGTATTCATTGTCAACTTCAGAATTGTCCACAAATCGCATTATTTTGTCTTGTGCAATGCGTACAATTCTGCAACTTTCAAAACGTGCTTTTAGGTTTCTCCCAATTTGCAGAGTTACAGCATCCCACAACTTTTTCAGCAGATATGGAAAATACTGTTAATCAATTGTTGTACCCTTGTCACAAGAGTTTATTTCTTTCCAACTCAACAGGATTGCTCGCCAGTAGCCTTTAACAGGTCTAAAGCTACTTTGTCAAGCGGTTGTGTGTTATGCATGGTTTTTGGTGGTAAGCAAATGAGTATTATATCATTTTCGCCCAGAAGTTTAAGTGCACTAATTGAGAAATGGCTTGCAAGGTTATCCTCAATGAGCACTTTTTTGCCAGGTAATTTGCAGAGATGAACCACCAAATCCTTGATCCAAGTGGGAAAATTTCTCCGGATACACTACACATCAAAGATACTGAGGACTTGGATGAGTTTAGAATTCTATGTGGATATTTAGTTCCACGTCATGTGATAATCTTGGACTGACCAGGGTCGTCTGTGAGGTTTGTTTCGTCGAAGTTAAAGATATGATTTTCAGGAACACCATCCAACTCTTTTCCCAGATTACTGAAGTATTCTTGCACCATTTCTTGCGTCAGTCCTGCTCTCAGTTTTTTTGTGTTTGCAGCAACCCTCATTGACAGTTCTTTATGCCTTCCAAGAAAACTGTCCACCCAATGGGAGCCAGGATAAACACACACCTTGAATCTGTTGACTTTCCTTCCATTTTTTTTTTCAAATAGCAAGCTATAACAGCTACCAAGTCGGATGTAATAACAGGGAATCCAAAGGTACTCATACCTTCCATACAAGAAACAAAAGCATTTTCTTCCTCGATGGAGAAAACAGGTTGCCCACCAACATTGTCCTGAGGTTTGATCTGCAGTTTACAGTTGATAAATCCCCTACTTCACCTCTGCCTCTCGTTGAGTGATGTTCCCCACCCTGATTTCTTAAATACTGGTGCTGAGGGTATCTTCAGTATAATTCTTGTACTTCCTGCTGCTTGGTTTTCATTGATATTTTGTCAGGATCTTTCCTGATCACCTGGAAATTTCAATGGAACAGTAGAAAGAAGGGTGGTCAACATTTGTTTCAAGCAAATTAACAGAAAATGAGGTGTATTGAAATTTTTCAAATGTCGTGTGTCACAAAATCAGTTAAGGTGACTTTGCACCATGAAGTTCGATGGTGCAATGTCATTCCCATTACCACATGCGACATGTCACTTTTACATCATTATGAATTAAAAGCAAACCCACCAGGTTTCAGGTCAAATATTTCTTGCAATGAATCACTTTTTGTAGAGGATATGGGAACTCACGAAACTCATGTTATCAAATTGCCGGTTATGTTGCAAGCTGAAATTATGAAAAGGCAGTAAATGCTCATGATTATGATACAGTGTTGCCACACCATTTAGATAAAAATAAAATAACCTTCCTTTCTGCCAATATTACTTTTTTCACGACTTGGTGCAGGCCAATCGATGGTGCAAAGTCAGGCCATTTTACTGCAGTAAAAAAAAAACAGGAAAAATAATCAAGAACCAAGAACTGAAATAATTATGGAACTATTCCATCCCTAGTTTGTGTGTACAGTAAAAACAGTGGTGGAAACAATACAAAATATTAAAATGTGTATCTCACAAATTCTATAAACTACCCTACCTAAAATTTTGTCAGAAATTTAAATTTATGTTGGTTGTCTACCTGGAGCAATTTTCATGTTTGAGGCAGAGAAGTATGGGGGCCATGTGAATCAAGTGTGCCATCATCACTATACACTAAACTTTGAACTGACATGCAATGTTTTTGTTGTGTTGCATGTACCTATTAGATTTTCAGCAGTGACCCAATCATTTTAATGGTGGAAAGTGTGTAGCAAAGTTCACTGCCAAGCACATGTCTGTGTGGTATGTTTTAAGCTACAGCTGTCTGAACAGCCATTATCTTGGATGAAGGTTATCTTCATTACTTTCATTGCCCAAAAAAAAACTCTGTGCATGCGCACACATGTTTGTGCGTGCATGTATATGAATTTTCAATACTCTCCTAAAAACTTTCTTCGAAGATGACGTAGTCCCCTTTTGAATAGAAACTGCACTTTTTATCAAAATGATCATGTGATATAATTTTGTCTACAAACATGATGTATTTTTGGAATGTGCATTTTTTCCACAGAGTAAAAATTACCAAATCCCAAATCACAGCCATATTTGTCCTTGCAGATTCCACTAATATCTGAGCTACGAGTAGTTCATTTGAGTATTCTCTAGCTCCCATTTCCCCAACTCCCTTTTCTAAGAATATGCATGGTGTTGAAGATGAACTGTTCAGCCAGAGTTCTGTGTGTAACTTTTTGAGAGTTGGAGGACTGTGTTTAAACAAAAATTTTAATATTTGACTGTTTACCTTTGAGAGGGGTGGCCTACCTGAATACAGACACTCACTTATATGTAGGAGCTCGCAGGACAACTCTTTATTTGGTTGATCAACATTTTCACTCTTTCTTCCTAGGCAACAATATAAACCCTTCACATGGCATGCTAATACTCATTTGCAAAAAAATTGATTAGCGCTAGCTCAACAAATGTTGCCAACAATATCATCATAGCCAGACGTGACCCATGTGTGTTTAGTGCAATTTACTTGTGTGAATGTGCCACTAGAGGGCATACGTGTCCCTCCATCACTCGTAGCTGCAATACACCGAATAAGGCCTTAGTAGCAGTGTGAGCAATGTGAGCCACAGAGCCAAGTTCAGTGAACATGCAGCATGCCCGACGGCGCATGCAGCATGCCCGACGGCGCATTCAACAAGTCTTTGCTCAGCTGGGCAAGTTTGAGAGAGGCAGGTTGGATGTTCCTGCGCATTGCTTGCCACTTGAACCGTTCTGCCTACACTGTGAGTCGATGTTGGACGCAGTGGGAACAGGAGGGTACACACACCCGTCGAGAAGGCTCTGATCGACCCTGGCGATCACCAGCNGTGTGTTTAGTGCAATTTACTTGTGTGAATGTGCCACTAGAGAGCATACGTGTCCCTCCATCACTCGTAGCTGCAAGACACCGAATAAGGCCTTAGTAGCAGTGTGAGCAATGGGAGCCACAGAGCCAAGTTCAGTGAACATGCAGCATGCCCGACGGCGCATTCAACAAGTCTTTGCTCAGCTGGGCGAGTTTGAGAGAGGCAGGTTGGATGTTCCTGCGCATTGCTTGCCACTTGAACCGTTCTGCCTACACTGTGAGTCAATGTTGGACGCAGTGGGAACAGGAGGGTACACACACCCGTCGAGAAGGCTCTGATCGACCCTGGCGATCACCAGCNGATGTTGGACGCAGTGGGAACAGGAGGGTACACACACCCGTCGAGAAGGCTCTGATCGACCCTGGCGATCACCAGCAGGGAGGATCATTTCATCATGCGAAAGGCTGTAAGCACTCCACAGGCATTGCTGCACACCATCCAGGGACGTCACGACAGCTGGGGATACGCCTGAATCCACCAGTACCATATCCAGGCGGCTAGCAGAGTGGGATCTGTTGTCGCGGCGTCCCTTATGATGTCTACCATTACGACCTGAGCATCACAGAGCATGTGCCAGAAACGGGCAGCATGGCAGCTTGCGGATTGATGGGTGGTGTTCAGTGAGGAATCACAGTTCTGTCTGAATACAGACGAGCGCCAAACTTGAGTCTGGAGACATCTTGTTGATCCACGCTTCATTGTAGTATAGAACACCACCCCACCGAGAGGTGTCATGGTGTGGGGTGCCATTTCCCACGATTCTTGAACCCCACTGTAAAAGGGTAGCTAGAATGGGGAGTACTGATTTTCTGGCATGTTGAATATATACTCAGTTAAATGAAGTTAAAAAAAAAATGTCATTAAAATAGTAATGATGTAAACGAGAAACTCATATTACATGCAAATCATTCTCAAACCTGGTGAACAATTTTCTACACTTTTATGGCTGCGGGGTCATCACGGGAAAAACCAGCGGCTGAGATAATCTGAAGCTAGGAAAGAGCGGCCATGGTTGTATTGAAGGACCATCCTGGCAAACTCAAGGAGTTAATTTCCAGAAACTGAAAGAAAATCAGGATGATTGAAAAGGGAACTGAACCTAGATCCTCCTGAATGCAATCCCATTGTGTTGCACATTGTGCCACATCACTCTGTAACATTTATTAAAGAAACAGAAATAAATTTCATAAAGACAACATGGTAAGGTTACAACCTTGACAAATATTCTTTACATGTACCACTCGCCTCCCATCACGGTGATTTGGATATGTTTTTTGGCACAGCTATGCCTGGATTTCTGACTCTGTGGAACATGGTAGGCACTGTTAGCCAGCTGTTTTTTTTNTGTTTTTTGGCACAGCTATGCCTGGATTTCTGACTCTGTGGAACATGGTAGGCACTGTTAGCCAGCTGTTTTTTTTTTAGTCTCCCCTTTCTTCTTTCTATCCACGTCCATCTTGCTTTATCCGCGTGAATACTAGAAGACCTGANTTTTTTTTTAGTCTCCCCTTTCTTCTTTCTATCCACGTCCATCTTGCTTTATCCGCGTGAATACTAGAAGACCTGATTTTTACATGTCCTCCAAATCTTTCAACTCATCAGGTGGCAAGGTGGTTACAGAAAATGGGGTTCAAATTTCCTAGACTTTTCCAGGTTTTCCTGGCCAAATTAGAGAAGTTTCCTGTTATTTTCTGCATTCGGTAGAAAAATTTCTTAATTTATAAAATGTATTTTATAATGAAACACAGAGAACTTACAGTTTCTGAAAATAGTCTATAATACAAGGAGTTGGATTCCTTAGTTGCAAAACTTGTTTCCATCATAACACAAATTTTTTATTGATAAATGATTATTTTAATATATTATGTTTGCTGCTACTGGGAATGTTTTAGTGTATGAAATCAGCTACAATAAGGCTGCGATTCAGTTTCAATTTCCAGCATCACTCCCCTAATTCCTTGACATTTCATGGTTTTCCTTATCCCTCACTTTTCCAGGTTTCCCAGACATGTAGCAATCGTGGCTTGCACTTGATATTGTAGTCACGCACAGAATGTCTCCTAATTATAGTGTGTTCTGAACTGCTAGGATCCCAACTTGGTGCTCCTGAACCAAGTCATGTCAGGATTAGATCCAGATCACTGGTCCACCCTCCTTGCCTCACAATTACAATTGCTGTAAAAAAAGGTGCCCCTGCAAACCACAAGCTTCGAAACTTATGCAGAAAGTCCAGTCTTTTTATGTTATCTACAACGGTTGGTAATGAATCTTTGGTTAGGGAAGGCCAAAATCAGTGACTGCAGTACATGCCTGGAGTGTTCTCTTTGGCAGAGTGTCTGACGAGGTTAATTAAACATTAATGCGTGTTCAAATCTTAACTATCACATCCTGGTCAGAAAAATGTTTTTAACTAATGAAAACGCATGTGGTGACATCTACAACTGTTGTAAAATACTCAAAGGTATGAACTTTTGCAAACTGGAATAGACACATTTTATTCTGCTTAAGTTGATTAAACAGAGAACTATTAACAAAATTTTCCCAGATGTCAAGATTAGAATTGAGATGAATGAAGTAAAAAACAAATTAAGGTAAGCTGACAGGTATTCAGTAGGAACTAAAAAAATATGCGCTGAACAATGCCAAACTTTTGGTGATATGGAGGCACGGCTGGGATCGAGTGGTTTCGAGTTTACACTGGTCCGTAGTTGTACACTTAAAGAAAATTACTGGCATTCAATTTGAAACTGGATGAATTGCTGATAATATTTTACAAGTAGAGGTGAGGCTGAGAAACTCACTACTGAGAATCCTACTTGTCTTGGAGGTTGCGTGAGACCTGCAGCAAGAGGATGACTTCATTTTTACGCGAGTGGAAAGAACTGCAGCGTCTGGGTTTCAAATTGCCAAGAATAACTAAAAGATTGTGCAAGCCCAGTTGTGCAAATTATATTGATAACTACTGCCATGGTACTGTGCAAAGTGGCGCAGTGGTAAATCACTGGACTCACATTCAATTTCCAGTCCAGCCATTACGAAATCACACCACGTGAATGCTGGAATGGTTCCTTTCTCCTTACTACTGGTAATTGTGACCAATTCCTTAGCCACTCTTGCTTCTCTGAGCAACATTCTCCATCTCTAATGACCTTGCTGTCGACAAGACTTTAAACTCTACCTACCTGCTTACGTACCGCCATGGTAGAGAAAAGTTTGCGTTTATAAGGCCCAGTGCATACCTATCAATTCTATACAAGCATAGTTTTTCATATTTTTGTGTCAAAACTTTTTAATGCTTTAACAGATTATTCAAATAAGGACTGTTATACANTTTAATGCTTTAACAGATTATTCAAATAAGGACTGTTATACAGAATTTAAAATATATTACAGCTCACAAGTTTGTAATGACACCAAAAACATTTTGGCAGCTAGTTCTTGAAAAGTACGAAGGAAATTTTTTTCTGTAGGGTAATAAAGTATCCACTCTTAAGATCAAGGAAAAAAAAGCCTCAATTAACTAAGGCAAAATGATGTCACGAAGGTTCACATCTGAGACACACCAGTACAGCTCAAATACACATCAGCCCATCTGCAACTGCTATTCAAAGATGTGGCCATACAAAAAAATAGAAAAATTTCTGCAAAAGAATTTTTTACCTCTAATAATTGCAGCAATTTGTGTCCCAAAAACTGTTTTCCATGTACGGCATGTTTTATGAAATATGACGAACATTACTGGTATTTTATAGCACTTGGGTTCGTAATTACTGAGTTAAACATTCTTTTTTTTTGAAAATGCAATATTTGCTACACAGTTTTTTATGTAAGCTGTGATGCTAAGTGACATTGCCCAGCATGTTGTGATGACAAAGTCAACTGTTGCAAAAACATAGATGATATGAAATTTTGCAAACTGGAATACATTCACACATTTTATTCTGCTGTATCAAACTGAATTTGATTGGACAGATATCAGTAAAACAAATGTATCACATTTGAGTCGAGACAATTAGAACCGACACCAATGAGAAGAAAATACACCTTATTTGCAACAGTACGTAATAATTTTATGAATGAAGGAAATTATTACCTAGTTTTTAATTAATTTGATAAATTTTGACGCTGTTTCAATTACTGACTATTGGTACCAAGTTGTAGTTAGTCAACTGGTATTTTGCTTACAAGAGTTAACTCGTTGTTTTGCTGTGGAATTGTAGCTTACAAAGCATGTCCATCCGAAAGCTCAAGCTATCAGTCAATTTCCACAGCCTGCGCTGTGAAATGGTATACTAGCCTACAGCATTCCATGCTGTCTGAATTTTGAAACAATGACAAAACTTAGCAAATTCATTTAAAAAAAACACCTATACATGCCTAAAAGACTGTAAAAACTATCTCCAAGATAATTTCACATCTTAAAAACCTTTTAATAAAATACAGTAAATGGGGCAGTAAACTTGATATTGTTGCCGGATTCAATGCTTGGCTATACGAGTGACTTTTTTATATTTTCATTTGTGATGTGTTAACACAAACATTACACTTGCTATGTGTAAATCTGGTTTTAATTACCATCACTTTACTTTCTATAAAAAAAAAATAAAAAAAAATGCTGGTGGCAAAATGACACCATAAGAAATTAAAAAACACATTTTTGTAATGCCATGCTATATTACTTAATGCCTGTTAAGTCGTACCTCANGACACCATAAGAAATTAAAAAACACATTTTTGTAATGCCATGCTATATTACTTAATGCCTGTTAAGTCGTACCTCAGACTAAATATTTTGTTTTATCGTTAAAAAAATTTTAGTTGTGTGAGTGGATATACACAATTGGCATACAACAAAAATGTATTTTTGTCCCCTAAGGTATGAAAGTCTAGTCATGTCTTGACCTCATAGTGTGAAAATTATTGTTAAATCAACACCCATCACAGAGAAATAATATTACTGCTTTCATTTGTGTTGGCAGTATTTTTCTCACCTTTTCCTTACTTTCCTTGTAGTGATGCAATGACNTAATATTACTGCTTTCATTTGTGTTGGCAGTATTTTTCTCACCTTTTCCTTACTTTCCTTGTAGTGATGCAATGACAGAAAATGACTAGCCCACCAAAGCTAATTTTTGCACAGAAAACAACAGAACACTTGATATTGGAAAATTGCGTAAGGTGAAAAGATTCATACAAAACAGGTTTAGCATTTCAAAAGTTTCAGCTTATGTGAAATTATTGTACCTTTTGATTTGTTTAAACTACAAAAACTTAACAAATTCATGTTGTAACAGGGCATGTGCATAAATATTATTTTTTTTTAATGAGGACAGAACTCTTGTCCTATTCTGAAGAGTAAATAACATTTCTCAGCCATTCCAGTAATATTGTAGCTATTGATTGAATCCCATAATTTTGAAAGCATGCAGAATTTGGTATATATAAAGAACAATAATGCATGTCATAATAGTAACAGTGACATTAAGACAGGCAGTTTCCTAACAGCACCAGGTTCAACATCGAAGGACATAATCTTAAAAAATGTCTACTATATCATTAATTCTCTTGTTTTTGTTATATTGGGTAATCAATCAGAAATACAAGGCACGTTACTAGGTGATGTGAACCAACCATTCTCTATATTTTCGACAACCATTTGTCCTAAGCAGATACTACCTCATGCTAGTATTGTTTGGCATAGCAGCAAAATTACAGATACGACTAACAAGCTACCACTGCCTTTGGGCGCTCTGGGAAATGGAGTAAATGTTAATTCTGCTTGTGCCGTGATGTAATTAAGGCGTACCCCAGGGAGGCATCATTATGCAGTGCAGGTGCAAGTGAGTGAGACATGTTATAGTCAATTAATTAAGAGCCCAGTTCAGTACAGGGCAATGTAAAATCAAGCGTCAGTTGAAACAGAATCCCTCTTTTATCAAATTTGGGCAAGTATGACCTACACCCGTAGCCAATATGGACTTGTCCACAATGTGCAACTGGAGCCAACCCAGTTTTTAGGGTATTTTAGACATAATTAATCAATTAATAAATCAAGGTATTATGATTTCAGGTATCAGCAGCAATTAAACAGAGATGCAAGATACACCCCACATTTGAATTCCCTATCATTAAGGTGTTACAAACCCACTTAATTAATTGGTGTTAAAAATCTGTTTTAATTATGTATAAAGTAAGAGTCAATCATATAGAATTTTTAAAGGCTTTGTAGAAATAGCATTAATGTGTGTTTTTGTCATTTCATTTTCATGATCGAGAATTAACTGCATCCCTCGGCAAGCCATTCTCGTTCATCTTGTTTTAGCCTCCATCGCGGCTGTTAGCCAGGTTTACTCCGCGTGACCGCCTCTGAACATATACACATTTTACCTACCATTTAGTGTATCAATAGCATAATGTAATGGAAGAGTTTTTTATTGAATCATTAGTAGAGTAGAAATATATCATAATTTTAAATTTTTATTGTGTTTTTCAGAAAAGCCCCTAAACTAGATAATTACCATATTTTACACTTCTTCACCCATTTGCCTTTGTACATGAAATTAATAGGCTATTGCAACATAACCAGCATTACAATGGTCACAATACAACTCATGTTATCTTATCAGATTCCTACATTATCTAACGTGGAATTAAAAAATCTCTAAACCTTGGATCATGACAATTCTTCAAAGTTTTAAGTGCACCACTGTTGAAAACAATATGTTTGTTTTAAAACATGCTTAGGTTACATCACAATTGCCTCAAGATTACTCTTATACACATTCTCTGCTCTCTCAATAAAAGGGGAGTTAAAAATTATACATGCTCAGTGTACACTTTTGCACCCTCTGTAGCAGTCACATTGAAGTTAGTAATTTTTTAGGTTTGTGTTTTATTGTTTACTCAAGAGGCCTTAATCACTTTTGACAATTACTGCGATTATAAAATATGCAGTTGTGTTAGTACTAGAGCTGCATCGAAGTAACGATATTGTATGCCTTCTATAAAGTGAAAGATGTTAATTTTCACTGAATTAATAATACAATTGGAACGCGCCACCAACTGTTTTTTTAATCCCCCCAACCAGTGTTTACGTTTTGTCAACTAACACGGTGGAGAGGGTGAGCACAACTTCGTTAAAAAGAGGCCTTGACCTCAAATTACATAATTCTGATTTAGAAACTAATGTTAAACAATTATACATTATACCTCTNGTTGTGTTAGTACTAGAGCTGCATCGAAGTAACGATATTGTATGCCTTCTATAAAGTGAAAGATGTTAATTTTCACTAATTAATAATACAATTGGAACGCGCCACCAACGGTTTTTTTTAATCCCCCAACCAGTGTTTACGTTTTCTGACGGTGGAGAGGGTGAGCACAACTTCGTTAAAAAGAGGCCTTGACCTCAAATTACATAATTCTGATTTAGAAACTAATGTTAAACAATTATACATTATATCTCAGTCCTGAACTCACAGATAACAATCGCCCAGCAGGTGGAATCGAACCACTCTGACGTTAGTCAGCTACAGGTTTGAAGCCTGCACTCCGGACCACCGAAGTTCAGCTGGGCAGCAGTAAACATGCTATCACGAAATATATACACTTTAGAAATTACGCTACCCATCAGTAGCAGATAACACTAAAACTGTTTTATTTTATTTTATTTTTTCTGTTTGGCTAAAGTTTTTTGTGGTACATTATCGGAAAGTTAACCGACTTACAAGAAAAATCTAAAAGTATGAGTGTTAAAGTAATTTTTACGGATATAACGTGCTACACAACCTAATGTTATTGAAAATATATTAGTAATGAATTCGCTGATAGAGAGCGCTGTACTAACAGATAGTGTAAAGACACACTAAACAGTAATACGTTGAGTGTAGCTCGAAATCATGGTTGTTCTACTGGTATAATCTAATGTAAATATAACCAAATTACAAAGTATTTTTAACTAATTTATGAAACTAAGCCATTTTGTAAATCCTACATACATCGCACACAAAAATGAAATGATTCATTCTTTTTTAAATTTTTGTAACAACACTGCAGAAAACTAGTAAATTTGACAGTGTGAAGGCTCGTGATTTACGAGTGCTACAACGCAAGTTACTTTGCTATTATTTCCATGTGACCTGTTAAATATAAGTATTGTGCGGAAATACGAGTGTTTCTTTGCAATTGTTCACACGTGAAGCGTTATAATATAATTATTATGCGGTAATACGAGTGTTTGCGGGGTTTGCACAAGTTGAATAGACATTAACGTGTTCTATACATGGGTTGTCAGCAAGAGATCACAAAGGAGCTATATTCGCCGCTTACATGGATGAGTAATGTAATTTTTAATCTAGTATATTCACGGAAAGTACCTAAGTGTAGTTAATAGTACTGTGTAGTATTGCATGTGACTGTGGGAATTGAAGGGCTTACGTACTGCTGTTGATAACCATGTAAAATGCAGAGGACCAAACTAAATTAAACCTTACTACACGATAGTGTATCACAGGAGGTGGATGGACCGACGTGAACTTACTTATTATACTTTTTCTAACACACTATCTCGTTACGATACACTCGCCCCCTATAATTACATATCGTGAGATAAGGTTGAGTTAGATTATGTCTTATTGCAATTGATGTGGTTAAGGAACCCAAATGAAATGCAATTTACATAAATTTTACAGGTTGTACCCCACAATTTCCCTTATATACCCGCGCCCCCAAAAAACTTCTAAAGCATTCGGGAGTATGTAATGCGAACATCGTGGTGTCCCTCATACCATTTTCTGCGATTTTTTTTTCCGGAAATTCTGTCACCTCAACACCTGAAAAGGAGAATCTCACTCTCTTCATTAAGAAGGCACTGCAGCGAGTCACTTTTAAGAAAGGAACCTCTTTCCCTGCACACAATTTCCAATTATTTAGTAGGGCTATAAAGATTGTTAAGGTTTATAATTTTCATGTGGTCTCAAGAACCAAACATTATTATTATCTCACTTGCTCAGAAGTATTATACATAATGACAAAGCCACCCCTCCCTCTCTGATAATAGTGAATTAACTTACCTATATGTAACAAGATTCCACAGTAAGACAATGGGGTAAAAGAAATGTGCACTGGATAGCAAATGGACGAACCTTGAAGTTCCCGAAATCAGCAGACTTTTTAAGGCAAGGACGAATAAATGGCTGTTTTATGAACAACATGAGGTTTTTTCAGAGATTGTCTCACTAGATGCTGGAAAGTTTGTACAAAATATTTACAAGAATGTTGAGAAATGTTATGAAGTGGCCAGTGGAATAGTAGTGGATATAAATAACTGTTTTTTTTAATAATCAAACAAAAATAAACAATTGGTGTTAAAGCGCGATGGTTGATACCAAAACTCAACCAGCTGCAATCTCTATTAGATAAGATGCTAATGAAAAATGTGAAATTAGGTTCGGCTTCACCTCTTTTGTAAAAATTATTCATTTTCGCGGTATAATTTCGGATTCATAGTAATTGCTGATAATGTATGATTATAGGAAATTGACATATTACGAGTTTATTCATATTTTTGTGCGTAATTATTATTGTATGTTGTAAAAAGTCGAGACACTATTTAAATTTTGACATGAAGGGGTTCCAGGGCTGTTGATGTAGGTTCCTGCTTTATCTGGTTCACCAGATTAATGCGAAAACGTAAAATTGCCCAGCACCATAACTCAGTAGGCATGAGTTAGTGAGTGTCGCGTGGTTGATGGCCCGTTGGCCCCTAAAAGTCTTCTGTCGATCTGTGGTGCATATGAATGATGATCTTATCAATAATTACACATACCTAGTGGTTTCACACTTTATGCTAGCGAGGTTGTAGGCCACCTCGCACACCTTACTTACACTTGTTACTGCTGCAATAGCGCACAGCGCTCGAAGTACTGCAAGGGGTAAAGTAAATAAAACAATCGTAATTATTAAAGATGTTCACATACCTCTTTGATACATATGAAATTACACTGATATGTGCTAAGTTTATGTGGAGCCGGCACTGTGGTCTGTCGGTGACCATTGCTGTTCGATACAGGCCTTAGCTATGAAAATTTGGTGCAGTTGTGTGGGATGCGTTAAGTCGTGTTAAAGGTGACAGAAAGACAGATGGTTGTCCCCTCGGCACGAATTAAGCAAAAGGTTCTGGTTACATGAGAATACTATTGAATTGAAAGTGATTGCAGCCAAAACGAATGTACCAAGGGGGTCCGGGCAAGTTTTTAAGGCCTGAAGGCCAGCACACCCTCCATCCTACCGCACTGCAACTATACTCGGGTGAGTAAGACAATGCACGGCACTTTCTGCTCTTGGTCTTTTCTGGCCATTCACTTTCCTTAATGCCGTTACTCGGTATTCTACCGGTTTTCTCAAAAACCTTTCCTCCTTGCCAATCAGAGATTCACCGACATTCTTTTTATGAAGCCTTTACCTGAGTACTCCTTTATAGGTCATCAAAAATTTGTTCTCTTTGACATGTATCATACTCTTCTAGCCTTCTTCCTATTTTAGTGGCAAATTTGTTCCACAATTTGTTGACAACTTCATTTGTTATAACATTTTACATAAAGGTGAATGCCCTTTTCTTCCATTTCCACTTCAAGCCAGTTCCTGATGTCTTCAGTTTTCAGACATTCCATTATGACGTGCTGGACCGAGTCGTCCACTCCACAAATGTTACACAGTGGAGATCCCTCAAGTCAAAGGCTGTGCAGCTTTGCTTTAAAATTCCCATGGCCAGTGTACAGTTGCATGCTGTAGTGGTTGATGTGTATCCATTTACAGCTCATTCTTGTTCTTATGTTATTAATCAGCTCATATGTGTATCGGCCTTTGTCCGATGTGTCCCATCTGTTCTGCCACTGGTCCAAGATTTCATCCATTATTTCGTCCTTGACGTCCTTGGACAGCCTTGCGACTCGAGATCTCTCCACCGTGAGACCCCTGTACTTTACAAATAAATCTATCGGTAGTACTCACACCAGTACTGGGAGCGACTCATTAGGGACTGTTTTGTATGCCTTTGCAATGGTCAGCAGTGCTGCCCTCTGAGCACTTTTAGCCTCCTCTTGTGCCAGGACAATTTGACTCTGTGGAACCACATCACAGCTCCATATGTTACTACTGCTTCTAAAATGGCCCGTTATATTGTCCTAAGCGTTGAGTAACTCAAACCCCAGCCCGTATTTCCAATTCTCTTAAGTTTCTGAAATACCACTATGGCTTTTCGAGAAACGTACTCCACAGGTTTAAGGAAACTCATATTTTCATCCATGATGACTCCCAGGTACTTGAACTCGTGCACATTTCCAACTGGGCTCCCCCCGAAGCGCACTGTCGGCGGTCTCTTGAGCTTCCCTTTCAAGAACATAGTCTCAGTTTTTTCCGTTGAGAAGTTCAGTTTAGCTGTTTTTGCCCAGGTATTAATCTTCCTCATTATTTCAGCGGCTTTGGATTCCAGCATGCTTCTTGATTTACCAGAAATTAAGACTAGTCCATCATCTACGTAGTCGAACACAGTGCACCCCGGTGGGAGATCCAGCTCCAAGAAGCTATCAAAAAGGATGTTACACAGGATCGGTCCAAAGACCGAGCCCTGCGGGCAGCCCTTCGTCAGGTGTTTCTTCACTTTCATGGTTTTGGCTGAGAATAGACTCCATCTATTGTTAAAGAAATCTTGGATGATCCTGTATAAGTTAGCCGGACACCTTTTCCTCTTGAGCTGGCACATAACTTCCGGCCACCAGGCATTGTCGAAGGCTCCTGAAATATCCAAAAACACCCCCATGACGTACTTTTCAGGGTTCTCCCTTATTGCCTTCATTACATCATGGAGAGCAAAGTCGGTACCCGTTTCTTTTCTGAAGCCGTACTGCTTCTCGCTTAACGTGCCCTCTGCCTCTAGGGCCATTATCAGACTTCTGTTTAGCAATTTCTCATAGACTTTGCCCAGTACTGGAAGCAGTGTCAGAGGTCGGTACGATTTAGGGTCATCAAGTTTCTTGTTGTTTCCCTTGTACAGCGCTCTCAAGCACCCAAGTTTCCAAGGGGAAGGAAACACTCCATCTCCTAGACAATCATTGAAAATCTTTAAAAGAACCTTCTTGATCAGCGAGAAACATCTCTTGAGAATTTCTGAGGTGATTCCTTGAAGTCCTGGAGCTTTTGCGTTTTTCATTTTGTAGACTATTGTAGTAAGCTCTTCCTAAGAAAATTCTGGGGCATCTTGTGCCTCGGATACAATTCCCATTTGTTGTCTTTTCCTTTCGTGTTCCTCTCCCTCTTCCACAAGAGAGTCATCTGGTAGGAGAGTGTGAAGCAGGACTTCCATGGATCTGTGCTGATCATTTAACATAACTCCATTTTCAGATATGCACAGCGGCGGGGAGTTTATTTTCACTTTATTTGCTGCGAGATTATACACTAAGCCGAAAGGGTCTTCATTTCCAGCTCGGGTTACAAACTCTTCCCACGACCGTGCTTTCTTCTTCCGCACCCTGCCGAAGTAGGCCTGTTTCTTGCGCTTGTAGACACGGGAGAATTGCTCACACTCCTTTCCTCGATGTATGTGGAGCCTTTTCCTGGTTTTACGAAGATCTTTCCATTCCTCTTCCAACTCTTTGTCCCACCATGACAGGTTTGGGAGGCCCGGCGTAGTCTTGCGTAGCTGTTCTTCACAGGTTCCTTTAATCACTTCTGTGATAGCACACACCCTTTCTTCAAAATCCGCACTCTTCAATGAAGTGCTTTCTTCAAGCCTCCTCAACAGGGAATGGTCAAAGGCAGCCCAGTCAGCCATGTTGTGAACATTTCTTGTTTCACTTTCCTCTAGTTGAGGAGTGTCCTGTTTCTCTCCATGGATTTCGAAAATGATGAGTCTGTGGTCACTAGAACTTTCGTCCGTCACAGACCACTTCCTCACATTATCTCTTGCCCTTGCATTAACCACCGTAATATCCAGGTACGACTGCGAGTTGTGGGCCTGCGATACAAATGTAGGTTATTCTCCTTCCTTGTTCGCTACATTCAGGTCATTTGTTAGTAGGAACTGGTTGACTTGCTCTCCGGCATCGTCCGTGACATTGGAGTGCCATAGCTCGGATTTCGCATTAGCATCCGCGCTCATGACTAGTGGCTTTCCTCTTACAGTCTCCACAATCACTTCCCATCTATCTAAGTGCACTTGGACATCATCCCCGAACTGGAAGTAAGAGGACACCATCCAGCATTCAACTGAGCCTTTCAGTACTTGAACGCAAATGTGGTGTGTATTTGACACACTGGCCATCATTGATATATCCATGTTCTAGTTTGTTCCTAAAACTCCAGCCTTCGGGTTTCCACCACAAGTGAATACTCTGCCCCGCAGACCCTCCACAGCATCAAACGGTGCATAGGGCTCTTGAAAAAGCACCAAATCCAGTCTCTGCTCCACTACAATCCTATTTAGCTCCGCAGCCACCACCGCCGACTGTTGCATGTTTATCTGGCCACATCTTATGATGTTTTCATATGCCATAGTCTATTCTGGCAAGTTCGACGGATAGGGCTCTCTGGTAAGCCGGACAGTCCCTGGAGTCCACTCTGTGGTCATACTGCAGTCCTTTTGTGACAATAGCCACAGATATCCTTGAACCCAGTGCCTTTCTTTGGACAGTTTTTATATTCGTGTCCTAGGACTCCACAGCATGAACAGGTGGACTCCCCGTCCCTGCATTTGCTGGTTATTTGCCCCCATTGTTGGCATTTGTAACACCTGGAGAGCGAGATGTAATCTCTGACTCTGCAGCTGTCATAACCGATATAAATTCTTTCAGTGTCGATTAGTGTATTCCTAATCTTTGGGTCACATTCCAATACTATATTCACCCTATCCGTACCCCTCTTGCCAGTTCTGTGACTTATGGATACATCTTGGTTTTCAGCTCCGCAGAACACATGTCGTGCCCTGTGGTTCACTGGTATTTTCGGTTAGGTTAAAGCATGTCTGTCAGTGGTGCAAAGTCGCGGATATATTCTCGCAGCCAGTTTACCAATTCAAAGAATTTGTGTAATGGTTTATGTGCTTGTGGCACTGTGTAGTCATTTATGATTGACAGCTGTTCGGGAGTTGGTCGGCTGCCACTTTCGTCCGCAGATGTCCGAGAAATTGTATACATGGTTTCCCTATGTGGCACTTCCGGTTGGCACATGTCAGTTTGTTTATGGCTAGTCGTTCTAAAACTAGTGACAGTTGCTTGATGTGGCCCTCCCATGTCTCCGACCACACCACTATGTCATCCAAGTATGCGACGGCAAAGTTACTTATATACCCATTGAGTATTCGAACCATCATAGTCTGAAATGTTGCTGATGCATATTTAGGCCCGAAAGGCATTGTACAGGATTGAAATCTCTGCCCATCTGGTGCGGTAAAAGCTGTTTTGTGCTGGTCCTCTGGTTTGATTAGCACTTGCCAGTACCTGCTGCGGAGGTCCAGTGACGTCATAATTTTTGCTTTGCCGAGTGAATGTAATGCATCTTTCACACTTATGTAGGTTGGCGGTGCGTTCTTGGTTATTAGGTTGATGGGCATAAAGTCTACACAAAACGGCTTAAAGTTTACACAAAACGCCATGTCCCATCCTTTTTTGGTACTTGTGTTATGGCACTACTGTAATGGATGCAGATGGGTTCAATCACGCCCTCAGCAAGCATTTGTTTGATTTGATATTTTATGATCATGCATTGGTGTGGCTGGTAACTGCACAGAGCAGCATAAATTGGTCGCTCGTGTTCCAGTTGTATTTCGTGTTCAGCTACTGTGATGCGCTGTAATGGATCGGCCGGCGCAAATATGTCGCGCCGCTCATGCCGTAATCTTTGCACGGTCATGTGAAACTCCGGTGGTACCGCATGATCGTCGGATGCGCAACTTCTGGGTCGTGGTTCGAGGTCGTACACAGTTCGTCACTCTTTTTGGCCAAAATGCATTCTACCTGCCTCTGTCTCTACAATAGTGTTTTCCTCTGTGTCCCAGGGAATACTCAGTATAGCATCCTCACGTAGGTCAGCTGACACTAAGGCATGGTGCAGGTATCCACATAGTATATTCTGACGGTTATTGTTGTCTCATGGTTTCCCCAATGTTCTGCTGTGTAGCGAGTTGTGGTGCTTGTGTTGCCTGATAAAGATTACTGATGTCGATGAACCCAACATGCATAAAGTTGTGTGATGCTGCCATGTCGACCAAGGCATGACATGTCTCATTGTTCAAAGTGACTGGAATTCTGATCATTTGGTGATTTCCTTTAGTGATTTGTTCTAGCAGTATATATTGAGGTGTCGGTGTTAAGTTTTCGACTGTGGCCCGGGGGCAGCGAGTATCCAGCTCTCCTACCCCGACGAGGCATTTCCCATCGGTGGAGCTTTACTGTTTGTTGGTGGGTCCTCCTTGGTATTGTGCTTCGGGCAGCCGCTATGCCAGTGCAATAGCTGCCCCTCACAATTTCTGAATGCGAAGGTAGGGCGTCCCTTAGTTACCTCGTTCGGCGAGGTTGGGCACACGGGTGCAGACATGGCTGCGCAGTGGTTGTAAGAGTCCTTGCAGGTTGCACTGCCCAAGGTGCTGCAGCTGTTGGTAGGCCTGTTGAATGTGCCAACGAGCTGCTGTAATGACTGGCCACATCCGCGCACGCGACTGGTGGGCATGGCACTGTCAGCTATGATGCTAAGGTGCACTGCGCACATGGAACTTTGCAGCCGCTACATTTAACATGTCCTGTGTGGTCGCACACTGCCAATGAGTGATTCTTCCACTGTTCTCACATGCCACTGTTTCTGAATTACCTTGTTTGCACAGGTCTTGGTGATATCAGCGGGGCGACAACACTTCTCCCATGATAAAGTCAAAGGGTGCACGTGTCATGGGTTATAATGTTTGTGTACAGTTTGCTTACAAAAGGTTTCCATTTCGGTTGGCTGTTGCTTGTTCACTTCCAGCAGGGCATTCGGTGTTGTAAATTTGATGCAGTTTACACACACAATTGTCGCATCTCCGATGCCTGCACACATGATTTGTTTTGCACATCATCGATTTTGAAAAGTTTGCAAGGTTGTGTCCAAGAAAAGTGCAGTTAGTGGAGGGGGTGCACACTTGCACACAATACTCATGACAGGGCTGACAGTTCCCCGAACCGCTCGCGGTCTGGTACAGTCTGCGCACAATTGCACCCTCTGGTCGTCAGAGGAGCATCTCCAGGCCCACCCGACACGTTCGCAGTTCGCCTGGCGAATGTCGCGACAGGTGCACATTGTGTCCCAGAACAAGTTGGACACGAGCAAGGGCCGTATGAACTTCAATCATAATGTTCTGTTTTTGCCATTGCTGGTGCACCAGTTAATATGGAATCTCCTGAGGTCCAGCTCGGCCACATGGCTCGACGCATGGGCTGTCATTGTGACAGCTGTGGTCATAGCGGTTATTAGCCCACCTCCCTTCGCGCCTGCGTAGGGGGAGGATACCATTATGGTCTGGGGTGGTGGTGACTACACTCGTGTGCCCCCATTTGGTGGTCCGCCACGTCACCCACCTGCACTGCAATGTGGGAGGGGGTAGCACCTGTTTGTCTGGTTTGGCCTGTTTCCACAATGGCGGCGCTTGGGGATGATCTTTTGTCTGGTGCTGTCCCAAAATGGCGTGAATGTCCGACATGTGAAATTTGATGTTTCGAGGTCCGAAATTGATTTTAATATATTCTTGCTGAAGGCTTTTGAACACATGTCTTTTTGGCAAAGTGCTTTACACATAAATATTCTCTATATGCACAAATTACCCTTAGAAGTCATGTGATATACACACAAAATAATGTATGTTGCGGGGAAGACATAAATTACTTTCAAATGTGATAAAGACACGTAGGCACTGTTTATTGGTAAGTTATATTGCATGTCGCGACACATGCATTGTAATTTTGCTGGCTTGAAAATGAAAAACATAGGTCACTGAAACCTCCTGGGACATGCTTAAATGGAACAACGTACACTGGATCGCCACGAGACATGAGCACGGGAAAACAAAATACTCTGGGACGTCGGGGACATAACATGATACACTGTTCTGGTTTGCCGAACTTAAACTCACATATTTGTCCACCGTTCCTGTTGAATAGCGTAACTAGTTGGAAAAACTATAAACATCAGGAAGATGGCTAGTTCTATATTAAAGTTTGATTTAGCCCCACAAGTTCGGCAATCATAGACATCATGAAGATGGCTAGTGCAATACTAAAGCTTCTTTTAGCCCCACAAGTGTGGCAAGCCATATAATGTGTAGGGGGCCCCAGGGATGTTGATGTAGGTTCCTGCCGTATCTGGCTTGCCGGGTTAAGGCAAAAACTGATGAAATTGCCTGGCACCATAATTCAGTAGGCATGAGTTAGTGAGGGTCATGCGGTCGACAGCCCGTGGATCTATGGAGTCTTCTGTCGATCTGTGGTGCATATGAATGATGAACTTATCAATAATTGCACATACCTATCTAGTGGTTTCACTAATTATGCTGGTGAGGTTGTAGGCCACCTCGCACACCTTACTTACACTTGTTACTGCTGCAATAGGGCACAGCACTCGAAGTACCCCAAGGGGTAAAGTAAATAAAACAATCATTATTAAAGACGTTTATTTATTTCTTTGATACATACACACCTACACTGATATGTGATACGTTTATGCGGAGCCAGCACTGTTGTCTGTCGGTGACAATTGCTGTTCAATAAGGACCTAAGCTATTAAAATTATGTGCATTTGCGCATTATGTGTTAAGTACTGTTAAAGATGCCAGGAATACAGACTGTCGTCCCCTCGGCACGAATTAAGCAAAAGGTCCTGGTTACATGAAAATACTATTGAATTGAAAGTAATTGCAGCCAAAATGAATGTGCCGAGGGGGTCCGCGTAGAGCGAAACTCCAGTGCTACCGGCTCGCCCGAATGCAGAAGTCAGACTAAAATCATGGTGTCGGCTTTCACTTATGGTGGTGGCTAATGCTGGTACCAAAAATTACGTGGAAAATAACATGAACCCTCTTAATGCTAATTAATATACTACAAAATACAATTTCATCAAGTACAACATGTTGGTGACATCCCCGTGATTAATTAAGTTTTAATTATGTTTGTGACTGTGACATCACAGTCATGTTTATAGTGCAGTGACATGTCACTGCACTATAAACATGAAGTTAAAATTGTAAGGCCTTGATAGGCAGTCTACTGTGAAGATAATATATAATTATCCATTTAAATATTGAACATAATTAACATACTAAAATTGACTTGAATAACAGTAAACTGAAAATGCATTTCAGTTTCTGGTAACTTTCGCAAGTGTATTTCAGTTCCTGGTTTGTTTCGACGATGGTCAAGTCCCAGTATTCCAGCTTGGGTGGGCCGTACGAGCCCATTTCTGAGGTTTTAATAAAGTAATTATTGAAATTAATTTGGCTACAGCATTTTTTACATTTGGTATTCCATCAGTAATTTATTCCCCACTGTTTTACCACACTTGGTATCACATTCCTTTGATATCCCAGCCAGCAGACTGGTCGACATCAAGGAGGTAGGAAGGATGCCGGTAGTCATGGTATAATCTGCACCTACGTTCCCTCCAATTGCCAGGGTGCCTGACGGCTGTGGCTTTCAGGGGACACCATGTTGGACCACGTGTAATTTTGCCACATGAGTTACATATTGATGTAAATAAAGCAAGACGGTCACTTAAGTCACGTAGTACATGACAACAAGGCGGGTGTGGTCCTTTCTCGCCAACCCATACTGACGTACTCGTGGCCGAACTGGGTGCTGTTATCACTGATAAGCAATTTGTGGATAACCCCATCGGGAATAAAATTCTGTGTCAAGCTAATTCACAATTGTTTTAGCACATGTATTGGAGACCAGGTAAGCTACCACCAATCTAGAAAATAAGTCTGTCATAACCAATATGAATTGTATCCCCTTAGGAGTGAGGGAATAGGGTCCCATTAAATCGAGTGCCATTGTCCCGAATGGCTCGGTTGGCTCTCTGGGTTGTCGTTGCTGTTGGCCGTCGGTGCTGTGGCTCTTAAAACATTTGAATGGGACACATGCACATATCTGTTCTATCAAATATTTTCAGTTTTCTTGTGATTTTTTTTAATTTTTAGTACCTTTCTAGTTGCCTTTAATTGTTTTAAATTTAACCCCTCAATTTCAGTAATTTTGAGGTAAGTTATAATTTTATATCAGGATGATTAGTTTTAACTTTATCAATCCTTTCAATAAGTTCTTGTTTTATTTGACAGTAATAGCCCTTAATATTTATTTGTTTTACAATGTCTCTTAATTTAGTACATTTTTTTAAACAGGAAATACTTTATTTTGAATTATATATTTCTTGAGTTCCTACAAAGTCTTTAGAAAATCCATTCCAGCTCTCTTGTAAATCGCTTGTAGTAATCCACATTTATTAAAAATTATTTGTTATAAAGAGTTGAATTTTTGAAAGGACACCATTTTGCCAGGGTTAGATATTTCTTGATATTTAAATCTATTATAATTATCTACATGTTTTCAAATTGAATCATTTGTGTCTTCTGTGTTCATAAACCCTGGAAATCATGGCACCAGATTCATAGCACCTGAAAAATTTTCCAGAATGAAAACAAATAAATTTGTAATATTAAATTTAAATACATTTCAATTCTAAAACAATTTCCATGTCAGCACCATTAAAACCAATGAATTATTATTTTTATCTGTTATTTCTAAAGCGATATGATTAAACCTTTGATTATTAATTTTATAAAATAATGGAAAAATGTGACTCAAAAAAATACAAACACGAAAACCAAACATTGTTTTTGGTTCGAAAGTAGCAGTGATGCCGGTTTCTAAACGATTTAACTCATAATATTTTATAAACATTCCATAAACCAAATTACAATTAATATTAATATTTTTTAACGTTTTAAAATTATGTATCTTACTACCAATTTCATTTTTAATTTTTTTTTTTTTTCAAATTCTAAACTATTTGGTAACCGATTACAGTCGGTTCACGACTGGAAGAAACTTTTGAAAATCAATATTTGAAAAAACACCCTAGCCGTTAGCTACATGCATGTAACATTACAAACAGTGGCGAGTGCGGATACAGTTATGCCATCAGGTTGCCAGCACAAAGAGAGGAAATAGTTCCAAAGTTTTAACGTAATTGTTTATTTATCGCGTACAATTGGGTGTTGAAAAGACTTTTATCGTATTATTCCAATTATTAAAGACGTGATACTAACGTATTTAGATTTCAACGTCTTTTGCATAGTCACATGATCCCGCTCAATGTGAAAGTAGCACGGCCATTTGTTTACTAACCAGCATTTCTTGTGTTGTTGACTGGGTGTGGTTGACACATTTGCCAGAGAATTTGTGCGATTATCTTGTTTAACATATAATAATTACTTTATCGGTTTTATTTACTGATATCCGGTATTTATTATTTGGATTTTAATAATGTATGATTTTAATTTGTGCTAACTTTATCATACTGTTTCCTTTTGTTTCTGAAACCTGTATAAGATATTACTCGTAATGCGTCTTCACATGTTTAATATTTTTAAAATTTATTTCAGATTTACTGAACATTTTATTTACTGTATTTTGCGGTGTATGTTGCGGTAGTTTTTGTGTGCAGTCATGAGTTCTAGCAAGGTGAAGAACAGAGAAGTCACCACTGATCAACATCAACAGGACATCATTAACCTCACCGAATCGTTGTATTCCCTAATTAGGCGAGGGGAAATGAAACCCTGCAACGTCGCGNGGAGGGGAAATGAACCCTGCAACGTCGCGGAAAGAGCGGCAGAAATGTTGAAACTCTCCAGATCCACAGTGCTAAGGTATGTTAAAAATATATGTAGTATTAACCATTGCAGTTGCAAGTTGTGTGTGTTAAGGTCAATTATGTTGGCCTACGAAATGTGTTTACAAGAACATAAAGAAAATTTGTTAATAACTTGATAACGTCGTAGAACGTTGTCTACGTGTCTTTTTAACGTTTTTTTGTTAATTATTAAGTTTAGGGGCTTTTCTGTAAAAATAAGACTAATTCACGGAAAAATGTTATATTTCCACTCTACTAATGATGCAGAACTCGAATATACAAGGGGCATTAACGTCCGACTAATTTCGTAACATGTGCCCACCTAACCTAACAGAACCTAACCGCACAATGGGTGAATCACTATTTTACATTTTAAAACTAATCTAGGATTTTTGGGTTTTACACTAACCTAGGATATTTGGATTATATACTAACCTAGGATCGTAGGGTTATATAGACTCAAGTGTGAGTGTATGAATCACCTAACCAAAAGGTGGTATTACAATGTGTAATTAAAAATAAAAACTACTTTGTGTTGGAATTTGTGTACCTCTGCAAGGTATTCTTCATAAACAACCCAATATATATATAGTGGAAATTTATTATAAAGATAACTGACAAAGGTAAGGAAAATTGCCTCTATAGTGAGTTTGTTATAGTCATTTAATTTTATATAGGTTATGGAGAGATGGTGCATTTTAAGATTCTGAAGAAACTGCTTGTTTTGTATTTAGAAGTTACATTGTAGCATTAATTGCCATTGCATTGTTATACATCACTAAATAGATTACAGTCGATATAACTGGAACTTCCCCTTACTATTAAACGTATCTTTACAATTCACTAAACACGAGAGGGCATCGTAATCGATGAAATCACAGTCATAATCTTTGAAGTAAACAATTTTATATTAATGCATTTCCCCAACACCACTGTTCTACAGCCATTGTCTTTTAGTTATTGTAAATGATTATTATCAGTGCCATATTTTTCACTTTCAGTTTCTGGGTCAACTACAGTTACTGATACCAAAAACATACAAGGGTCATCGTCATGGACAATGCACCATATCACAGCACACAGGTGTGAGCTCCAACCTTTTGTTTTTGAATAAATAAAATGTTTATATTGTTTGTGACATGTTAGATTCTGTGCTAGTCAACACAGGTATCAGGAAAACAGTTACATGTAATATGATAAAAAGTTTAAGAATGTCTAGCACAGTAGTTATAGACATTCTTATCACGTTCACATTATAGAAGTCTCCAATCATACATTTGGTATCCAATAAATACTATGCAACCAACCAACTATTTAAAAGTTTATGTTTTGGAAAGAATTGTGCTTAATTCAAACATTCTATACAACAGACATACTGTTGGCAACATTCAAGGGTAATACATTTTAATTTGTTGTATCGTGTGGTGATTTCAGCTGGAGAAGTTCCCCAACAGTAGCTGGAGGAAGGATGCCATCATCAATTGGCTGCAGGAGCACAACATTCCGTTTGCTGTATCCTTTTTTTGCAAAATCTTTTTGTGTAGTGTTAAATTGTATGGTAATGTTGTTGAGCATTGCTTTATAGCATTATATGTAAAGTAGCAGTCTACATCAGAGAGCAGCTATTGAAGCATGTCATTTTTTTGAATAATTGGTTTCTAACTTTTGGAGTAGAGATGGATGTATTAATTTTTTTTATAGTTGCTGCTGTGTTGAGTTGTTTATGTGCTTTTTTGTTTTGATCTATGGTAATTCTGTAGCGAAAGGAATGAGTACAATCCATAAGTTATTACCGGTACTTCTAACTAACAAAAGAATAAATAAACAGTATTTATAAGTACTGCGGCTTATCCCTTTAGGATGTTTTAACTTAATGCAATCTGGAGATGTTAGGATACACCATTGTCAGCTTCTTTAATTATTGTAAACAACAGTTCTCTTTAATATTTTGTTTACTGGAGCCACATTTTTTAGTTATGTTTAATTTGTTATTGTCATTTCTTTACAAAATCTGTGGCACACTTATTTTGATCCTCCTCTAAGCATTTGTTTAGCAACATATTTCAATTTAATTGTTTGGATATTAGATATTAGTGAAACCAATGTCTCTTCGTATTAGTTTTAAGTTAAATTTTTGTTTGTAAAAATATTTTAAGATAGCAACAGAGGTTAACAGCACTAAATACGGGCCCAGAGCCCAACTAAAACATAAACACAGCGGCCTTCCGCTGTCTCAATTATTTGAACAAAGTCTGTCGGGTTGCATTTTCGTTGCAAACGCACTATAAGAGTTATGGGAACTTCTGTTCCTGACCTCGTGACAGCATGGCCATCCGGGGGCTTATGAGAGATTGGCGGTGCCATGTTTATGTTGTTGGATGGACTCCTTGAATGTTGACACATTTCAATGCAAAGTATTGTGCCATATCTATAATATGTAATCAAAGTGAAAGTTTTTCTCCCCCACCCAACCCCCCAGTCAAAATCAAACCTGCACACACACACACGAAACATCAAATTTTTAATATTCACATTTTGGGTTTATAGAATGAAATGTTTTTCGCTTGCATCGCCTATTCTTTTGTGTGAAATTCTCAAGATTAAAAACTTTACGCTTGTGGAATATCCATTAATAATATATACATGACTTTTATAATGGGTACGTGCATGTACGAACACATGTACACACACACAGGGGAATGTAAACATTGCATGTAAACATTGCCATGTGACTGCCACATGGCAGTCACATGGCAATGTTTGTTTACCTTTGGTGGAAGGATACGAAATGGACTTCAAAGTAGATCTTTAGCAGGGCTTCAAGAAAGTCTCTTCCAGTCGTGAACCGACTATATCTAATTTTATATCACATGTAGCATATATGCTTATTCTGTTTGTTATATTATTTATTACTATAAAAATATTATCACTTTTAAATGGTTCACATAAATTTATAGTTTTTTCTAATGATTCAATATTGTATTTACCTTTCTGTGAACTAATTTTAATTTTTTTNGTTCACATAAATTTATAGTTTTTTCTAATGATTCAATATTGTATTTACCTTTCTGTGAACTAATTTTAATTTTTTTTAATACTGTAATTATATTATTATTTATATTTTGTGTTAAATATGTTGTATGACTTGTATTTAAATAAATATAATGTTTATCATAAAGAATATCATAATGGAGTTATTTCTTAAATATATGNTAATGTTTATCATAAAGAATATCATAATGGAGTTATTTCTTAAATATATAATTATTACTTCTTAGCTTGAAAACTTTATTTATTTATATTAAAAAAATTTAATTAATAAAAGAAGAAAGTTGATAGGGGAATCGGTGTTTGAATAAATTAAGAGAAATAAAAAAATAAATAATGGTGATTTATTACCAGATAATATTAGAGAAACAATTATTGGTCCAAATAACTGTGGTAAACCCAATTTGATAATTAATTTTAGATATAAAAATGGTTGGTTTAATTTTAATAAATTGAAGCGGTTACTTAAAAAATATCCCAACTGCCGTTTTTTTTTTCTTTTCGGAATTCACTTTTTACCTTTTTGTTGCACTTCTTCAAGTGGTGCGTCTGGTAAGTAGAACAGAGACCCAGCCATGTGTATACTTTACGGAGAAATCACACGTTAAAGTAAATGGTAGAAGAAGGGCCCAATTATTCCACTTGGGACGTTGGTTTAACTCTACTGTATTAAGATTGTAGAAGAATGGACCACAAGGTTATAGTTGAGCTCTTATTCTGCCAACTGGGATGCTTTATAGGGGAGACCGAGGAGTGTTGTGACATTTTGTACGTTTCCTAGCATATCATAATCAGTTATATTTCAATATCAGAGTTCTATTAACTCAAGGTACTCTGCCTTTTAAACTATGGGAATCAAGTCTAAAAATAAAGAAGTAGTTATAATTCATGAGAAACAAATTAAAAACCCAAACACTGTCTAGTGTCACAACTCTCCTACTACCGAGGTAANCATGAGAAACAAATTAAAAACCCAAACACTGTCTAGTGTCACAACTCTCCTACTACCGAGGTAAGTTGTGACAGAGCCTAAGGCGAGTTGTGACAGACGTACATTTAAGGATTTTATGGAAGAAACTTTAATTGTAATGCTATCGTTGGTGATTAAAATGAGTAGTATAAGTAAAACGACATGTGAACGCAATTTGTACCTTTTTATTCGATCTTTGTTACATACAGGAAACTACAATAACAGTCTTATGAAATCATTATAATCATTTTAATTAATACAACAATCATTGGCACATATTATGAGATCAAGACACAAACACCGAGCGTTATATAAGCCAGTGTCACTAGAGTTCCTCTCTCTNTTTATGGAAGAAACTTTAATTGTAATGCTATCGTTGGTGATTAAAATGAGTAGTATAAGTAAAACGACATGTGAACACAATTTGTACCTTTTTATTCGATCTTTGTTACATACAGGAAACTACAATAACAGTCTTATGAAATCATTATAATCATTTTAATTAATACAACAATTATTGGCACATATTATGAGATCAAGACACAAACACCGAGCGTTATATAAGCCAGTGTCACTAGAGTTCCTCTCTCTGCCGATGTGATGGCGCTGGCGTACTTTTCTCCCAGTCACGCAATAATTCTGTCCGGTTTTTGGAACCGTTGTTATTCCGGTCTCGTCCATATTCCATATATCTTTAGCATCAAGTGAATACTTGCTTAATATGCCTGTATAATTATCAAAAAAATGCAAACACATTGGTTTTATTAAAGCTCGTAGCGCGAGCTATGCTTGTTGCCTGAGGTAACCTTAAGGACAAGATTGGATGACGTTTCATAAATAATTTAAGCCATACTTCACCCGCCATTTCATTTTCATACCACGACTTTGGAATCTTTTTGTTATGCTCCTTTGCTAACCTGAAGGCCAAGCGTCTTGTTTCTTTGGTTGTCATTCCATAATTGGAAGCAGCGCAAGTCAACAAATATTCGCATAAAGTCTTTTCTTCCTCATCTGTAAAAATTGTCTGACTTTGGTACCCGACAGATATAGGTTTCAGTACTGGATTTTGTTCTACAGATGTTTTCTTTTTTATAAATTGAGACAGTGACATGTAGTTTAGATTATATGAACTAGCAGCAGTTCGAAGACTCTGCCCTCGTAAAGTCACCTCTTCATAGGCTAGTTCGTAAATGTCTATACTGGCCAAGCCCCTGTTCGTCTTCCGCACGTATTGGTTAGGCATCCTAAAACAATAAAATAAGCTCTTTGTATGCAAAGCCACACCAAACAATATATTTACAACCAAAACAAACTACAGTCGGTTCACGACTGGAAGAAACTTTTGAAAATCAACCTTTGAAAAAACACCCTAGCCGTTAGCTACATGCATATAACATTACAAACAGCTGCGAGCGCGGATACAGTTATGCCATTAGGTTGCAAGCACAAAGAGAGGAAATAGTTCCAAAATTTTAACGTAATTGTTAATTTATCGCTTACATATGGGTGTCGAAAAGACATGTGTCTTATTATGCCAATTATTAATGACGTGATGCTAACGTATTTTGATTTCAACGTTTCTTGCATATTCACATGTTCACCCTCAAGGTGAAAGTAATGCGGCCATTTGTTCACTAACCTTCGTTCCTTGTGTTGTTGACACACGTGCCAGAGAATTTGTGCGATTATCTCGTTTAACCTATAATAATTCATTTATTTGTCTTGTTTTATTAATATTCGCTCTTTATTATCTGGTTTTTAATAACGTATGATTTTAATTTGTGCTCACTTTCACGTACTAATTCCTTTTGTTTTTATGTGTTTCGTGTGCGTGTCTTTCCTTTCCACTCAATTCTAACGTTGCAGTATTTGCACATAAGAATTGTTTTCACATTGTCGAAGATGTAGAATCCTTCACTCGCAAACTCTGCCGTCCTGTCGAAAACCGTCACAACCATTTTTAAATAACGTTTTACAATTGCGCGAAACATCCTATTCAACCACCACACCATTTTAACGTCTGTAGCGATTTCGATCAATACTGATGATCTTGCCTTCGATGTACGGGAATTTATCGAAAGTCATAAAAATCTATTGTAAATAGACAACAACTATCGATTCATCAAAATACTCCCATTTTGGGTTTACATAATTAAATGTTTTTCGCTGGCATCGCATATTCTTTGTGTGAAATTCTCNCTTTTGTGTGAAATTCTCAAGATTAAAAACTTTACGCTTGTGGAATATCCATTAATAATATATACATGACTTTTATAATGGGTACGTGCATGTACGGACACATGTATACACACACAGTGGAATGTAAACATTGCATGTAAACATTGCCATGTGACTGCCACATGGCAGTCACATGACAATGTTTGTTTACCTTTGGCGGAAGGATACGAAATGGGCTTGAAAGTAAATCTTTAGCAGGACTTCAAGAAAGTTTCTTCCAGTCGTGAACCGACTATAGTTGTGAGTATACCGAGGAAAGTTGTGACAGCTTATCACAACTCGCCTAGGTGCGCAAAACTCGCACTTTAGCCAACTTTAGCCAACACGAATTTAATTTAGATAAGCAATACCACATTTTAACAGTTAAACAGTCAATGCTTGAAAGGTGTAATATTGCATTGCAATTATCCTAATACGTATCAAGTAATACAATATGCAAATATTGGTTACAAACTTACTTTTGGCATTTTCTTCCAAGCTGACGTCGTAAACAGAATACCGTCCCGCACAGGTCACCGGCGCGCACTGCATCAAGAGGGGGGTCGACAACGAATGAGACGTGCGATGTTGCCAGCTCGCTAACTACCATACGTTCTGAGTAATCGGCTTTGTCACAACTCACCTCTGTCATAACTCTCCTCGGTCTCCCCTACTAATAATACTCTATTACAATATCCGCACTCTTTTGTTTATATAGTTCATGTTTATTCCTATAGATGTCAGGTTAGAACCTAGATTCGTTAGATAGATGACAGTATACGACTGTGAGTGTATGTTGTTATTTTGCCGTGCTCTTAGTGTTGAATTAATAATGTCTGATTGCGATACTGAAGCAAGACCTAATAGGCGTAGTGATCCGTCTACATGGAGTGATAACAAAAATAAGAAACTGAGAGGAGAAGGGAAAGAGTATGTAAACAAGAAGAAAGTTACGATTCCTGCCAGGTGCACAGGAACCAAATGCAGGTAAACATTATTTCATTCTTATAGTAATATTGTATTATGCAGCTATTTAGAAAGGTTGTAAAGATAATTGTTAAGGTGATGATACAGCAATGACACATTATTATGGCATGAAGTAATCGTCTTTTTATCAACAATTACTGTTCTGTAAAATTTAAATTGCGAATTATTTTGTTCTTGGATATTAAGCTCCACGGTGTATTATTGGGTTTATGGGTTTTTCAGATGCATGCGATGCTGTATAATATGTTTCACTGACAACATAAAACACAGATCACTCAACAACTTCAACAGTTTGGGAGATCAGAATGATCAAGACACTTTCTTACAGAACCTAATAAAAGTTAAGCTTACAAAAACAGCACGTGTGTCAAAATGTGGAGAAAAAAAACTGGAAATGACACTGCACATATGGGGAAATCAGAACTTTTTAAAATCATGATATAAGCGAATATTGTTTTACTTCTCTCTTTTTGGGAAATATGTATGAGCTATCATATTATGTTCGTAGTAAAGGCATTATTCTTTTCAGATCCGTATTGGTAAAATTGTGACGGAAGTCTGTACGGATGGGTTTGCCAGATTGTGTGTACCTATATTCAGTTATTTCCTGATGTTGCATTTTTTGTATGATTTGTTCGGTACTCATGCAATCACGCAATTAAAACTTATGTTTTAATTGCATAATTGTGTGAGTAAAATTTAAAACTGCAATTAAAACATAAGTTTTAATTGCGTATCATGCAGTATTTTTTCCTGTGAAATGATACGCTTACTATGGGATTGACCCTACACTACCTTATTCTCATGGTCGGTGCACTGTCTCCAGCACTGCCTGGGTACATATGTTTTGGGATGACAGAAAATCAGAGTACTTATATATTCCAGATGTATATGTTGCGATGCTTTCTTACTCGTCATTACAAAGTGTTATTTCTATACAAATGGTACATATTAAAAGTAAGTATATGCGTATAATATTTAAAACGAAATAACTTGTTACCTTGTACTATATAACTACAGTTTTCTCGTAAAGGGAAGTGCATGTGTCACTCAGCTGGTCTGCTACCCTGGAGCCTGACGCATCTCTCTCTCGGCTAGTGTTATGTGTAGAGACCTGAATAATTCACAGATTCAGTTTGGGACAAGCTAGAATTCAAAACACGTGTGTTTATATAACCTTAGCCATTGGTCCACACTGTGTTTGACACTTCCTGGGGAATGGTGGCCCAATCGTCGCCTTCAACTGTGAGAGCAGACAACCAATGTGCAGTTGATATCGGCATATTAGTACTTAAGAAGGTAGAGTCTAGTCTGGAGGTCATTGAACTCGCGAATTTTTCAGGTCTCTAGTTATGTGCCATCCTTTCGACTTGCCAAGATCTGCATGGTGCCCGCGCTGCCAGCCACCCGATCACCTGGGCTGCCTTACAGATTCTCAAGTTGTTAGTTGATCGCACAACATCGTACGGGTCGGATGCGTCCCGCTGCCTGTGTTGTGAGTGTTGATTGTACTATGAATGTGATGGTTTAGTTTCAATCGGATCATAAGGAAGTCGTATGTTATGCTGTTGTTCTGACCAGGACGGTCTGGTATTGTCTAGCATCATCGTCTAAAGCAGCATACAGCACCCGACACTTGTATAATATGTGATTGCGCTGGTTCGTAACTTCTTGTAACCATTTTACTTTACATGTTATTTTTATGTCTGTTTGCATCAGTGTGTGGCAGTGTTGTCCTTATCGCTCCTGTGCTTCTCGGCTTCGGAAAAGGAATTTTTTTTAGACAAACGTGACGTACAGCGCTCGATGCTCGCGCAATATGCATTGGTTGGTAAATACTTATAGCTATTTGCTTTTATAATAATTTTTTCATATATGTTTGCATCAGCACATAGCCATGTCCTCTCTTTTATGCGACTAATGGTTTGAATGTATGTTGTTTTGTGACAAGCAAAGGCATACAGTCTTTACAAGTCGCATAATGTGTATCGCAATTAATGCATTGCAGTAATTTTTTTTAATTCGCGAAGACATAATTAGTGAATTATATAAAACTGCAAGAATTAATTTTCCTAGAAGAAGTGTTATTTCATATGGAATAGATGACCTTCTGATCATTCGTTCTTTCCCATGTCATCAAGCATTCTAACTTTTACTAAACTTCTTGGCATGATAGCAAAACTGATAAAAAAATTTCGTACTGTTACTTTATCGGATTTTTTTTATATATACTGTAACTCGTTATGACATCATGCTCGTGATGTACTTGTGTATATGCCAGTCCTTTATTGTTTGTTACGTGACTGATTTTTTCATGTTCAAGGACATTCTGTTCCCCCGACCCTCATATTAGGCTGACTATGTTTATTTATATTCACCCGCACATGCTTTAATGTACCCTGCGACTCCTTATGTCTTGTTATCGGTGCAACTGTACACCCCTTTATTTTTTCAATGTATGGCTGGTTGTTAAGGTTGTTAACGATGACTCGGGCCAACGGCCCTTGTGTTGGACTGATGGTGTTTGCTTATATAACTATGTATGCATTTTACAGTTACCAGCGACTACATACCTCATGGTCACTGCACGTTTGTATGTATCTTGATTTTTTCACATATATTTGATTGGTGTATGTTACCCATGTTAACGTTTATTCATGTACATATTCTCGCATTTATATATACAACCTTGATGTAGCTGGGCGAAGGTAGGCTAGTTGTCGCTGATGGGATCCGAGTTGGTAGACACCTACAATAATAGACGACAAGGGTGGCGGTGGGCGATTGTCTAATGTGTGCAGACCTATGCATGTGTGTGTGCTATTTAAGACCCTACACTCCTACATGCATCGGTAACTTTGCGATGCACTTGTATGTGTACCTTCGTTTTCTTTAGATGTGTGGACGTCTCTTACATGTTCCCGAACTTCAAAGGTTCGGAAATGCTGCCCAACTATGCTCATAACAGTGCTTATGGCATACTTGTCCTTATCTCCTTGATTGCAGTCGGAAGTGATGCATGTGATATGAATTTGATGACTGTTGCTTTAGCAGATAGGAATTGGTAGACCTCTATGCTTATAGGAATTCTTAAGGCGTAATTGACCTCACTGTTCTGTTCTACTTCGAGAGCGATGCCTGTGATGTGAATTTGGTGGCCATAGCTTCACTGGGTGGGAAATGTTGGGCAAATATGCTTACAGGAAGGCCCAAAGTGTACCTGGCTTTACCACACTGTTTGTCATCGGGGGTGATGCCTATGTTATGAATTAGGTGACTACCTTAAACAGTTCGGACATTACAGTCAACTATGCTTATTAGTGGGCTTAGGACATACCTGGCCCTGCTGCCCTTTTTTTTCGTTGGGGGTGATGCTTATGTTTTGAATTTAGTGACTATCTTTAACATTTGGCAAATTACATCCAATTATTCTTATAGGTTGGCTTAGGGCATACTTGATCCTGCGGTCCTTTTCGTCGTCAGGGGTGATGCCTATGCTATGCATTTGGTGACTGTATCTTTAACAGTTCGGATATTACATCCAACTATGCTTATAAGTGGGCTTAAGTCGTACTTGACAGGGCGCGCGGTACGACTCTAGGTGAGCGTGCGTGGGCCACCCTGAATGCACGGACAAGTTGGCAATACAGATGTACACGTGCGTGCGCGCATGTGATCGCTGCGCACGTGCGTCCCAGTGCAATGTTCCGTGCTGAATACATGGACAAGTTGGAGATACAGATGTTTGCGCGCTCGCTCATGATCGCCACGCATGTGCGTCGCAGCGCAATTGTGTGTATGTATGGATGCATGTTATATGCGAATGTAGTTTTAATTAGTTGCCAGTGCTCACGCGAACTGCAATAGTCATAGTACAAGTGCTATCAAATTTTTATATATAACTTCTACACATATAAAAGTGTGTGCACGTGCACGCGGTCCCTGCAGTTTTTTTCTATATGTATTCGACATTGAACATCCAGAGAAAAGGCATGGGCGACAAAAAGGAATGTTAGAAGGCATAAGAGAAAAAGGAAACCAGAAGGAATATGAGAAAACCAATGGATAGAGCAGGCGAGAGATAACAGGCATGGTTGAGAGAGACAAGAAGAAAAGAGGGGTGTTGTATGACAGGGATTTGAACTCGAACATTCTTCACACAAGATGGATGGTGCTGGCATGGATGAGAGAGCATGAAGTGGATGGTATTTTTATATTCATAATTTTTTCTTTAACGTCGTGGTCTGTCTGTGTGTGTACATATGGATGTATGTTAGATGCGAATGTAGCTTTTTAATTAGTTGCCAGCGCTCGCGCGAACCTGAATAGGCATAGTACAAGTGCTATTACTTGTGTGTATATATATATATATATATATATATATATATATATATATATATATAACTTTTACACATATAAAAAGTGTGTGCATGCATGTGTATGGTGCCTGCTTTTTTCTATGCATATTCGCCATTAAACATTCTCTTTTTTTCGCGATGACTAGTTTATTATCTTGGGAGTACATTGGCTGATGTGAGTAATTACTTTATTTCTTCTCCTAGCCATGCAACTGCGATTTTTATAAATATAAATGTCGGGGCCAGTCCAATTTTTGTTTCCGAATGTAGGGATTGTAATAACTATACATATATATGTATATAAATATATGTATTCGACATTAAACAACCTTCTTTCCATAATGTCGCAGTGGTCTTGTGGTCAAAACGCTCGAATGCTGACCCAAGGGGTACCTGAACGATCTTGCAGGCCTCCTGCATTTTTTGAATTCCGGAACAACAACCAAATCAAAAAATTCCAGCACTCCTAGTGGTCACCATTTGAACTAAACTCCCCGATGTTAGTGCGCCCCTGCAGGTGACTAGTGGACCAACACACACAAAATGGACGTATCGATACCAGTGCTCCTAGCTGCGAATGGTAGAACTTCGCACACTCTGGTGGTGGGCGAGAAAATTGAAGATGGCCGCCTACAGCAGACCACTGGTGGCAGGCGCGGGAATTAAAGATGGAGGATGTAAAAAGCAAGAAAGAGGGGATAGGGGTGGGAGACAAGAGGGAAAGTAAAGGAGAACAGAAGGAATATGAGAAAACCAAGGGATAGGTGAGTCGAGAATTAAAGATGGTCGCCTGAAGCAGGCGAATTGCAGCAAGCGCAAGAATTAAAGATGGAGGACGTAAAAAGTAAGATAGAGAGAGAGAGAGTGAGAGGAAAGAGGTGGGAGACAAGAGAAAATAAAGGAGACCGGAAGGAATATGAGAAAACCAAGGGATAGAATGCAAGAGGGAGACCGGGCATGGGAGAGAGACATGAAGGAATGAGATAGGATGAGAAAATAAAATCAGAATGCCAGAGCATGAGATAAAAAAAATCGGAATGCAAGCGCATGAAGAGACTAGGTTGAATAATAGAGCAGCAAGTCGGGAATAAGGAAAAAAGGGAAATTCAGAGGGAAAAGGAAAATTACGAGGAAGAAGAAAAATTCCGAGGGAAAAACAATATGGACGCTGTTCACGAAGAATGACAGAGCAGGACGTTTCGGCATGAAGTCATCCAAGATGGCCGCTGTGAATCCCGGATCCCCGCCAGGACGCCAGGATCGCGCGAAGGAACTATTTCCTACTACTCTCCTAATTGTTGTAAGGAATCATCGTTGTATAGTACACCACAACAAAAGTAGCATTATTCCGAAGAGTGCACGCGGAAAGCTATCCTCCATGAGCAAAATATCGTAATGTTACTATTTTATTAATACATGTATCCCGAGCGAATTGGTACAGTAACAGAGTTTATATGCTTCAAAAGGTTGGCTGGGAATGATGAAATGCCAATACCTATCTTCCGTTATTGGAATTTTACTCGGCTTCCTTGACAACTGCATTATACAATATATTGCTTCAATTAATTACGCTTTTTAGAGTACTCCTGATAACTCATTCTGATTACCAATCAGAATTAAGTAAAGTCAACTTCTCCAGTCTTCGCAACTGTGCTGTCTATCTGACCTCGTATTACGACATACTAAGTTCTGATCAAGTTGTCCTGCGCCAAACAAAATAATCCCTTCATCATCTCTTAGTCGTCGGCTCCGCAGTCTATAACAAAATGGTCGCGATCATCAGCGTGTAACTGTCTATATTCCCCGTGACCACACCAGGCCAATGAATAGTTCCCGTCCAGCACTCTGGTTACGTGCCTTCACAATCGTGGTGCGAATTCAACTTTGAATAGCCTCACACGTTTACTGTTTGACTTACTAGTCTCCTTGTCTTTGCTTTTCTAAAACAATATTGACTGAACTGAGCATCCTGCCTGACTCAATATACAGTTATCCCTTGTAACACTATCCTTTTCTTGGAGTTTCATAAACCTTAATTAAATGTATTATTCACAGGGAAATAAATTTAAACCACATTTTCAAAGCACATCCAGTATATAAATAACAATGTAGAGGTAGCAATTGTGTGTGAGTGTGTGTGTCAGTGAAGTTATAATGTTAAATTTAAATGCTAACAATGCGAGATGCGTTACTCTGACAAGTAACGAAATCGTTCGGAAAATGTTACTTTCTTCGTTTCCGAGCCAGCTTGTCATTAAACCAGCCCGGCACAGTAAATAGATTGCAAAATTTGTTATTTTAGAGCTCTATCGATGATATTCCGGCATTAACAAGCACTAATGTAGCAATAAATAATGCAAAGATGGAATTACTCGGCCATGTAGTTTCCTATGTTGCGGGGCTGTCTTGACGTCAAGCCAGCCAGAATCACAAAATTGTCTATAAAAACAAAACTATATAATCACTAACCATGAAATTTGGGCACTAACAAGCACTAACTTAGCGGTCAGTGACGTCATGATGGAATTGTTCGGTCAAAGTTATTTTCTTATTTTCGTAGCCGCATTGATGTCAAGTGGGCCCTTATAAGTAAATAACTTATGAAAACAGTAATTTAAGCGTACTAACGATAAAATTTGGGCATTAACAAGCACTAATGTAGCACTAATCAATGCAATGATAAAACTCGTCGAACGATGTCAGTTTATTTATTTCCGGGCCATCTTGCGGTCAAACCAGTCCGTATCAATAAATCGCCTATGAAAACACTAATTTATAGTACTAACGACAACATTTGGGCATTGATCAGCACTAACATAGCACTTACCAAAGCAATAATTAAACTTCGGACAGTTTCACTTTCTTTAATTCCGGACCAGCTTCCCGTCAATCCAGATAGCTCAATAAATCACATATTAAAACAGTAGTTTTAAAACACTAACGATAAAATATGGGCATTAAACATGCACTAATATGGCACTAACGAATGCAATAATGAAACTGTTAAGGCGATGTTATTTTATTTGTTTCGGGACGAGCCTGACGTCAAGTCAGCCCGGTTCAGTAAATCACCTGTAAAATATGAAATTTTAGAGCAATAATGATGAAATTTCGCCAGTGACTAGCACCAGCGGATATAGTAATCAAATTTTTTGGCCGATGTCATTTCGTTTGTTTCCGGGCCAGCCTAACGTCAAGCCAGCCTGGCTCAGTAAATCGCCTGTAAAAACTGTAATTTTAGATCACTAACGATGAAATTTTGCCTGTGTCCAGCACTAACGTACCACAAACGGATAAAGTAATAAAATTTTTTGGCCGATGTTATTTCCTTTTTTTTTTTTTCGAGCCAGCTTGACGTCAAGATAGCTTAGATCAGTAAATCGACTATAAAAGCTGAAATTTCATAGCAGTAACCTGGAAATTTGGGCAATAACCAGCACTAACGCAGCACTAACATATTATATGGTGGAATTCATGCCGACGATAAATGACCGGGCCAACTTGAAGGACATAAAAGTGTGCACTCTGTGAAAACCACAGTGTAGCTGTGAATGTTGGTAAAATGGCAAATCGATGGAATCAACGATTTAAGTTTAATGTGATGGCTCATGTACATACGTTGCACGAAGATGCAGCCGTGTAGTTCGTGTGATAAATAATCCTATGTTATGTTACTCGCACGATAACTGATAGGCGTCATGTGATAAGTTGGGAATACCAAGAAGTACGAGCCTGCACAACACCCTTGTACTTTGATTGTAAAGCACGAAATACACTGAGGCGACAAAAGTCATGGGATACCTCCTAATATCATGTCGGACCTCCTTTTGCCCGGCGAAGTGCAGCAACTCGACGTGACATAGACTCAACAAGTAGTTGGAAGTTCCCGGCAGAAATATTGAGCCATTCTGCCTATATATAAGTAGATAATTGCGAAAGTGTTGCCGGCGCAGGAGTTTGTGCACGAACTGACTTCTCGATTATTTCCCATACATGTTCGATGGGATTCATGTCGGGCGATCTTGGTGGCCAAATCATTCGCTGGAATTGTTCTTTAAACCAATCGCGAACAGTTGTGGCCCGGTGATACGGCGCATTGTCATCCATAAAAATTCCATCGTTGTTTGGGTACATGAAGTCCATGAATGGCTGCAAGTGGTCTCCAAGTAGCTGAACATAACCCTTTCCAGTCAATGATCGGTTCAGTTGGACCAGAGGACCCAGTCCATTCCATGTAAAAACAGCCCACACCATTATGGAGCCACCACCAGCTTGCACAGTTCCTTGTTGACAACTTGGGTCCATGGATTCGTGGGGTCTGCGCCACACTCGAACCCTACCATCAGCTATTACCAACTGAAATCGGGACTCATCTGACCAAGCCACGGTTTTCCAGTCGTCTAGGGTCCAACCGACATGGTCACGAGCCCAGGAGAGGCGCTGCAGGCGATGTCGTGTTGTTAGTAAAGGCACTCGAGTCGGTCTTCTGGCACATCCCAGTACAGCCAAAGTTCGCCGCACTGTCCTAACGGACACGCCCGTCGTACGTCCCACATTGATTCCTGCGGTTATTTCACCCAGTGTTGCTTGTATGTTGACACTGACCATTCTGCGTACACGTCGTTGGTCTCGGTCATTAAGTGCAGGCGGTCAGCCACTGCGTTGTCCATGGTGGGAGGTTATGCCTGAAATTAGGTATTCTCGGCACACTCTTGACACTGTGGATCTTGGAATATTGAATTCCCTAACCATTTCCGAAATGGAATGTCCCATGCGTCTAGCTCCAACTACCATTCCGCGTTCAAAGTCTCTTAATTCTCGTTGCGCGGCCATAACCACGTCAGAAACCTTTTCACATGAATCACTTGACTACAAATGAAAGCCCAACCAATGCACTGCCCATTTATACATTTTGTACGCGATACTACTGCCATCTGTATATTTGCAAATTGCTATCCCATGACTTTTGTCACCTCTGTGTATCATTTCACCAGTTATTAATTGTGCTTGATTGTGCAGGACTTAGAGGGGGGAAGATAACTATGATGCTGGATTTACAATACCACGACGGATATGCTCCGACAATCGGACACGACATGTCCATCCGACAATGTCGGCCACCAAAATGTGTTTAGTGTTTACAATACTCCGACGGTTCCCATCCGACAAGCGTATCGTAGCTGTCGGCAAATCTTAAAATGGCCAGTANACTCCGACGGTTCCCATCCGACAAGCGTATCGTAGCTGTCGGCAAATCTTAAAATGGCCAGTAATATGCTATACTTCTTGTTGGAATGCATATAAATCACAACATATTGTACACTATTTTGTTGTGAAAACAGTCGAAAGCTATCTAAATATACTATCTAAATCATTATTTATTCCCGTCACATCAACAACCAGGCATATTTCTTCTACACAATAATCAGTATATACCTATAACATATTTTTAGAGTAAAATTTCCCACAGCAGTGACATATGCACGACAAATTTGTAAGGTTGTGTTTATGTTATTATTTATACTGCCCAGCGAGTCCGACTACGACAGAAGTAGAAATAGAATCTACTTTTGTCGGCCGGTTGGAGCCGTGATTTTGTCGGGGTGACCTTGCTTCTAATTGGCTATTTACGTCGGAGTCGGGGCTGTGATGTCGGACTGTCGTGGCTGTGATGTCGGACTGTCGTGGCATAGCATTATCATAATGGTTGTTTCCGTATGGTATGTTTATTGTCAGCTTAGTTGGTAAAATATGGTTAATCGAAAAGATTTTAAGTTTTCAAGGTAACTAACCATTGAAATTAATCCAAGCGACAAAGCAATGTTCTATTTTGTTCTTATATTAAAAATACACTTCAAAAGTATGATTGAAATTTTACAACAATTCTGTAAGTGACATACAGTGCATAATTTATACAATTTTTAAGAATTATTGTAACAATGCATTAAAAATATGGATAGGTTACAATGTTTTAAAAACAAATTTTAATAATATATNTTTAAGAATTATTGTAACAATGCATTAAAAATATGGATAGGTTACAATGTTTTAAAAACAAATTTTAATAATATATGTGAAGGTTTTTACAATATTCAAAATATATCATAACAAAAATATGTAACATTTTTGTATTACATTTTATTGTGGTTACTTCCATAATATGTCTTAAATATAGTTACCAAGCCATTTTTGGACTTGTTTTTAAAATATGCACTTNTATTGTGGTTACTTCCATAATATGTCTTAAATATAGTTACCAAGCCATTTTTGGACTTGTTTTTAAAATATGCACTTTATAAAATATTTTTTTAACGTTTGAATATAAATGCTTGAGTTGCAGTGCAGTTGATGTACCGACAAAAATACGCGAGACAAAAAAATAAATATTCTGCTATGCTATATTTCATTTTCACATAATTTCGTAAACACTTTTTTTTTTTTGCATTTGAGAAGGCTTGTAAGAAAAAAATTCTACATTTTTATTTTGATAAAATACTGTAGTGATTCAGTAGTCCGGAGTAAAAAAAAAATGTAGATCTTATAAAACAAGAAAAACTACCCATAAATGCTGGTTTGTCAATTGTGTAGTATACATGTATAATGGATGTGTGCATTTTTGNTTTAAGAATTATTGTAACAATGCATTAAAAATATGGATAGGTTACAATGTTTTAAAAACAAATTTTAATAATATATTTGAAGGTTTTTACAATATTCAAAATATATCATAACAAAAATATGTAACATTTTTGTATTACATTTTATTGTGGTTACTTCCATAATATGTCTTAAATATAGTTACCAAGCCATTTTTGGACTTGTTTTTAAAATATGCACTGTATAAAATATTTTTTTAACGTTTGAATATAAATGCTTGAGTTGCAGTGCAGTTGATGTACCGACAAAAATACGCGAGACAAAAAAATAAATATTCTGCTATGCTATATTTCATTTTCACATAATTTCGTAAACACTTTTTTTTTTTTGCATTTGAGAAGGCTTGTAAGAAAAAAATTCTACATTTTTATTTTGATAAAATACTGTAGTGATTCAGTAGTCCGGAGTAAAAAAAAAATGTAGATCTTATACAACAAGAAAAACTACCCATAAATGCTGGTTTGTCAATTGTGTAGTATACATGTATAATGGATGTGTGCATTTTTGCTACTCTCGTGGGTAACTTCCGCATAGGTTTATCGAACAGCATTTTCATTAATGCTTAACGATTCTATTGCATTTGTACCACTGCCAACTGCGGCATGTCTGCCATTTGTAAGTGGTTTTAACAGGTAAGGTATAAAAACTTTATTTATTCGTGTGACGCTATCTTAAAAAATGGTTGACAAAAAAGGGTTTGTGTTGACTTGTATGATACTTGTAATATAAACTTCCAGCATACAAAATTTAGTCGAAATCGATTAAATGGTATGGTAGATATACCAAATAAACCTAAAATATTTGTATTTCTGCTATTTCGAAAATAAGTACCTAATTAAGTTCAATTCCTTACGTTTACATGGCCTATCATAGCATTACTTACACGCCAAATTGGATGAGATTTTGTTTACACATGCGTACCATTTTGTATGTACGTACTCGTCCCCGTGTATAGGTGGCTTTACGATGGGGATATGCGTGCAGTCTATTGATCCAATCGCGTTCGGGAATCGGTACTTAGCCTGCCACTTGGCTTTCTCAATTGCCATTTCTACACAAGTTGCAGGGAAATTTATCCACATTACAGTCTTTCTCAAAATTGCTGTCCTTCCAGGCGAAATTGTCTTGGAGACAGTTAATCTATGTATCCCGGTATCTTCACCAACTCTTACTTGAAAACCTGGGTCAAACCTACCCCAGAAACGCTTTCATTCGGTTAATATTTGACAAAGCACCGCTACAGTGGTCTTTTTCCTCTTCCGAAAAATGGTTGGCAATCCACTCAACACTTTCTGTATTGAACCTATACAAAGATCGGTAGTCCTCATTTCGTGACTCTCTGCGAATGTTGTAAACTTTATGTGCACGAACTGGTACAAACTCAGTCATTATTACACTCTTGGCATGCAGTCAGATATAGTAAGCCTGCTACTGAGAATGTTCGCACTTTTCGGAGTGGCCACTCAATTTAGCGAGAAGGCACTCTATTTTATTCACCCAAAAACAGGAGTAGGCACTCGTAGTCACAGGCTGACTACTCGTTTGGAGTGCCCACACACGAGCAGGGCCGGACTTAGAGACCCAGGGCACCTAGGCAATTACAGAGTCCGGGCCCCCTTTTTGGTAATTTAACAAAATAACCTATTTTATTTTATATTTGATTAACGTTTAGAATGTGCGCGTTTGTGCAGTGCGGAACCAAAGAATATGTACCTACGTAATTGGCGACGCAAAGATTACGCGCTAGACATTGGATGGACGGAATTTCTACAAAAATCCACAATAAATATCATCAGAATCTTTAAATGAATAATAAATATTTTTTTTATATAGACTTGTGCTAGACTTTCCTGAACTTTAGGTAGGCTAAATTTCATCAATAATGCACAGGAAATGCTTCATATATCATCAAAAATTCGAAATTAGTAACAATAAAAAACTTTTAGACCGTATTCGTCCACTGGGCTAGAATTCTCCTAGACTTAATTGGTAGATCAATGCTAGATCAAGGATAGATCAAATATTTTTTACACGGGTCAATAAAATTATCCAATTTTGGCTACTGTAATAATAAATAGCGCTGTCTTGTCCCGTGTCCCCTATTAATTTAATTACTGNTCTTGTCCCGTGTCCCCTATTAATTTAATTACTGTTGTATATATTGTACTTTCCTATTTGATTTTCTTGATTAATAAAATTTAAAAAACAGCTTGTCCCCTGGCTAGCCCCCCCTCCCCGAGGTTAGTGTCCTATGCAGGTTCCTTGTTCGCCTAGACGGAAGTCCGGCACTGCACACGAGGTGAGTCGATCTGCAAAATTTATTCAACAGCTGGCCGAGTTGCCATTTGTAAAGCACGAGGATCGAGTAACACTTTCATTCACATCATGCATTGCGTGCTCATACGTGCTGTGCTGAAGTCTGGACTAGCGATGCGCTGCTGCAAGAACCACCTGGGAAATTCCAGTCAAAGACGACGGTCATCACCACCGATGTCCTGAATCTTTACACATTCAACGTGTATGAATAGTGTTGTGAAAAGTTCCCCGAACAGTGTTCTGGCTAACATGAAGATCTCGCACCACAACGCAAGCAAGTGTTCGCCGCATAGCCGAAACTAGACCAAAATGTGTGACTTATCAGCTAGCTGATTTCCGCAATAATTTGTATTGTTAAATTGTTAAATTACCGCACTGTAATTTCCGCTTGAAATTAAAATCTTAGTGATCTTGCCGGGATTGGAACATGGTTCATCTTGGTGAGTGGTGAGTAGTACACCACCGCAGTGAAGATCTACTTCTGCACAGGCTCTGTATCCCTGACAGAGCACAACTGCCACTTACTATGCTATAGTCGACTGTCAAGGAGCAATAAGAACAGGCATATGTGCCAAATGAGCCTACTCTATATTTTAATGTAGAAAAAGCCATATTTTTGTCACATGTTCAAAATGGCTGTAGTACAAATGAAATTACGGAGAAAGAGCGATTCTTGAGACCTAGTCGCCGTTTACATACTACTGTGTATACATATTGAAAAGCTCGAGCGCGAAGGCTTAGTGATGATACAATTGAGATACTTCCGAAAGGATAATGTNAACCGAAAAGCGAATGCAGGGATGGTTCCTCAATATAGACCATGGCCGCTTGTTTGCTTACTTGTGATTGCTCGAGCGACTGGTTGTGCTCCTGAAGTCGCTGCTACAGATGAGAGGTGAAGCGATAAAGAGAAATACTAGTTGAGTGTGAGGACGACATGTTTCAGCAGCAGTTAGGAAGGTAGTTGTAGGAGACACGTGCGGCCGTGGGACATGCATCACGTTGACGGAGCGTGCTCGGGAGCCAGTGTGCGGGCTGTCCAGACGCAACGAGGACGGCAGTGGCAGCCGTGCCAAGGGCCTATATTTGTGTGGCGGAGCGCGGAGTGAGTCACATCGCTGCGACAGACACATGGCTGCCGGTGTCTTCATTAAGAGGCCAGAAATCACGCGCATGTCACAATAGCCTGTCACCACGTCACCGCGTCCACCTTGTAGGCATTTAGCCCGCCGGCGGCCAGCCGCGCGCAACAACGGCTCACCTCCCGCGCCAGCTACCGGCGCTATGGCTCTGCGGTATCGTCATATATCGATCACAAAGAATTATTCATTAATATCACAACCACGATATGGTCAAACGGTGTAGAGTAATATGCCGCGTATTGAGATTTTACTGCGATATGCGATATTAATTATGTAAGATTTGAGCTATATGCAATGTTGGCGATATGTGATGTTGATGATATGTGATGTTGGCGACATACAATATTTGCGATATCAAATTTGCGATGCCGATATTTGTGATGCAAATATAAGCGACATTCGAAAATAAATCGCCATCGATTTTCAATACTATCCTAAAGCGATATACCTACCTTACCGTTACCGATATGATCAATGTGTTTCGAAAGGATATTGAAAAGTGGATATCGCGCACCGGTACATTTCGCTCACCACACTGCATACATATAGCAGTACACTGCGTATCGTGGTACTTGCGGTATTGGCTATATTCGCCATATAAATATTTTATTAATATTACAATTTTTTAATATTGCGACATCACAATACTTTAAATATTTAAAAATCCCAGTAATGACCATATCATTTTTTTTTTTACAATGATCAGTTTTCGATTTTTTGTATCAGTTTTTCTGTTGTTTGTGCCACATACGGACCGAGATTCACGTTACCAATTTCAACAGCAATGTTTATGCATCATGTGTAATGTCGATATTTCTGACAACAATTTGATCAACATTTACAGTGTAAATAACTGCAACATCGACATAAACAATGTTGGCTGTTTTTTTATGTGATATAGTTACGGGCGATATTTTCGATCTCTCACCATCGATTTTCAGTAATTTATGACATATTGAATTGATTTTGATATGACTAACATGAGACGATGTTGAAAAGTGGATATCGCACATCCTTAGGATAGAATGGTAACTTACGCGTATGTCACAGTTGAGTGGAGCAACATTTCGCGGAGAGGAACATGTTGCGGCATTTGTGCAGAACGGCAGTATCTGCTCGGAAGTAAAAAATGGGCATGTTTGTAAACAAGGACACTTGTTGATATAAAAGACGTCGGGAGAGAAAATGACACAACCTAACAACACGCGGCGTACCTTGTAAATGACATCCTGTCTGCTAAAAAATCTCTGAAAATCAGAAAAATTAAATATAAAATTGAAAATGTGACAACTACGTTCGACCCATACTAGCAACTAGGCCTTAAATCACGATGTTGGTCATATATCCGGTCAGTGAGAGTATTACGTCCTGATTTGGATGTCAGAAATAATTTGGCTTGAGTAAGTGTTGTGGTTACGCTCTTCGGGTAACATCGTGCAAATGTTCCGAATATATCTCCATGCTGTTCGCATAGACACTGGAGACCACGATCTTACGAGAACAAGTCTACACTCTCGTTTTTTCTCCTAGCATAAAACTGACTGCCTTATTGACTGAGTCAGTTCACAAGACAGCCGAGCGCCTCGTGTGATATCAGCCAGACTTCTGAACAGTGGCTACCTTTGTTACTTCATACATGTTCAGGAATCGCATTGATGACCGAACAGCAGGTCACCAGGGAGGTGGAGCTTTCTCCCAAACAGCATCCTTGTAGGTGTTACTCTTGCAGACTCGAGGACTGCCGAACGATAGCCAGGGCACCTTCGAGTCCCAATCTTTCTGGCTGTCTTCTACGAAGATTTCGAGATAGTGTTCCAGGGTACGATTTAGCCTCTCGACCATCTCAATCCAAACCACGTAATCATAACACATAGGTATGTGTTCATTTCTCTCTTCGACGTATAGTACGACTTTATTTCTAGCACCGTGGTAAAATAAAAGAGGTCATGTATACAGTAGTTCTTTAAATTTATGGTAGATATTATTTTACTATTAATATAAAATGTGCGACCGACATAAGAAAATTGTGGAAAAATATGAAGAAGTGCTAAAAATGGCGTTATTTATCTTTCTAAATATTTATTACTGTTAGTTTAAAAAAAATNGGAAAAATATGAAGAAGTGCTAAAAATGGCGTTATTTATCTTTCTAAATATTTATTACTGTTAGTTTAAAAAAAATTATTTTTTATGCCTTAAAGACTTTATGTGCGTGCAGCACTGCAACGATTTTCTGGGCTGGATGGGTCGCTAAGGAGTTGAGCGTTTTTTATTGGTGTCTTTGTAATACTTGAAAGAAAAAATGGTTGCCTGTAAAGTCGGTTTTACGGGCGAAGATTTTACGTGACAACGTAGTGCTGCGCGCGNTATTTTTTATGCCTTAAAGACTTTATGTGCGTGCAGCACTGCAACGATTTTCTGGGCTGGATGGGTCGCTAAGGAGTTGAGCGTTTTTTATTGGTGTCTTTGTAATACTTGAAAGAAAAATTGGCGGTGTTGTCAGCTCCAACCAATAGATAGCAGCACACATGTCGTTAATTTAGAAGTCACAGTAACAACGTGATGGAGTGTAGAGGGAATATGGACTACAGTGCGTAAACCAGCTGCGCTGTAACTACTCTGTGTCGCAACATTTAACTGCTATTTTACCATTATAGCCACAAAGGCAACGTGTTTTGGCCTACGGCTAGCACAATGTTTCCAAAGTAAGCACTTTGATATGCTAATACACTTCTTCTGTCACGTTGCATTGCAACAACAATTAAATAAAATTACGCACAATATTATTTATTTTCCGTGAAATTGTGGGTTTGCTGTAAAACTAATGTAAAAAAACTTGTCACTGCTTGAACATGTGATTTTTGTAGTTCTTAGGGAAGTTCGTGAGTCGATGTTGAGTTAATGTGCAGAATACGGAAAACAGTATACTTCATCTGTTGTATGCGCGCTAGACGTAGCAGCTAGACTTCCTTTTCTCCGAGAAAAGCTTTTCCAAAGCCAGCCCTATAGTGGTGGTTTTTATTCGGGACTTTAATAACGTCCCTGAACTGCGCAAGGCCTCAGTAAAAGAACACCATTTACTTTAGGAATTTGGAAGGAATCGGCTAAGGCCTCCACTAAGGAATATGTAATCGCAGGAGTGATTCCGGGAAAGCCTGGAAATCAGGATTACCGGACCAACAATAGAATCCGTCTCCTCCCGAATATGAGTGAAGTGGTTTACCACTGCGCTATCTCACTCCGTAAACTGGAAAAGGCATATCAGCAGACATGTAACCAAAACATGATTACCTATTGCAACGCTGATTTCCCGCACTCTCGCATGTGTTGTGGACGGCTCTCCGGTAGTGACCTTGGTCGTTCCTACCTCCTATTTCTCATACACTCAAACATAGTCTGGCAAGAATCGCTGAAAGAGCTCAATCACTGTTTTTCTACACTACAACGGAAGTGCGTGCATTTAACATAAGAACCCTTTGGCACATTTACAATAACCGCTGGCAACTTATTACGGCCCTACAGGAACTAACTGTTCCTTAAAGAAATGTCTCACCCACTCAAAGCAGAATTTTTGCCCCCTTTTTTGTGTCACATCTTACTTGTGCAGTAAGGACAATCATGGTTCTCAAATATTCCATTGACGCCACTGAAGAACAAGACAATGTAAAACTTTTTAAAAACACAGAAATTGTGCCAAATAACAAAAATCTCTGAATATCGAACCGAATCTTATTGAAAGAATACGTAATAAAGGCTACTCGCGAAAAAGTAGCTTCCTTTACTAATAACGATTGGTTGTGCAGGTCTCTAGTTTGCGACACGCGTCTGATTGGCTACTGCGTGCTGCGAAGACTTCCCACTTTGCAATGCTGCCAGCTGGTGAGAAGGCTACCAGGCGCTGGTTGGCGTACGGCGTTCCAGCATGTTTCTGGCCAGTGACGCCATTTTGATAGCTTGTACGGCTGCAATTCGCGGAATAGGTCACTGTTTCTGAGACATGCATACCAATTTGCAATATTATTTTCATTATAATCTTTAATTTAAATATTCTCTATTGATTGGCTTTTGATAAATGTTAATGCATGAAATATTAGGCATGCTGTCGCTTAGTTCGCGAAAATCCATATAATCTTTGATATCTTGTTGACTAAGTTACCGAGAAGAAAATTTTTGAAAATAAGACCCTAGAAGTACTTCAGTTTTCCTTACCCTGCAGTACAAAATAACGTAAATTTTACATGAGTTGGAAGGACGTAAAATGGGCAGAAAAATAGACCCTGAGTTAGACTGCAAAAAATGCTTAGTGAACTAATAGCCACTGCAAAATATGTTATAAGATATAATAAAAACGATTTTCTTAATTTACTTTAGCATGAACGTGGCACAATTATTTTACAAAAATTCAAGCAGGACATATATCATTATTAAAACATTTCCTGATATTCAACAATACATTATTTTAATTTGATTAATAAGTTAAACGTGTGAGTACGAATATAACCTGAGGTAGTCAATAGCCTCATTTTTTTCAATGTAAACCATATCGTTTCTTAAAATTATGTAATCTTTATTTTTTGTTTGTTCTAAACTAAAGAAAAATTGGGATTTTCGCATATAGTTATGCAAAAGTTTTGGAATCATTTCTCTTATTTGCTGCAAATGACACCAAAAAGTGCACACTTATGAATGTGATAAAAAAAAAAAGGAAACCACTCTTTGGACGTAGGGTGTTTATAAAAGCAATTTTCATAAAACATTAAACTGCACTTTGCTTTGGTTGCCTAGGGAGACGGCAGTTCTAGGGCTGTACATGAGTTCAAAAGTATTTTATTCTCGCACCAGCTCGTATGGTTCGACTTCCCTCAGATTTTATAACTCTAAATTTTGATTTCAATTTTTTTTTGTGAAAAGAATTTTCTCTTTGAGTTGCAGTGGAAAATGTGTGCCTTCATCAACCAGCGCATAATGAGGAAGGCAGCCAGAAGTACGTATGCCCGGGGACATACCGAGCGAGATGGTGGAGTGGTTACTGGATATTGGGAGGACCTGGGCTCCTTTTCCCCTCCACCCAAACAGATTTTTCGTTTTATTTTGGTTTTCCGAAATCATTCCAGGTGAATACGGGATGGTTCATTGACACAGTTATAGCAACTGGTCCGGTCTCCAATAAACATAGCTGTCGAAGTCAACCCTACCTACCTGCACTAGTGTCGAGGAGGTTTCGAACCTCGGACCGACGGCGAAGGACTGGCTCTCATAAGAGAAGGAGGGGGAGTCAGAGGTGTTGGTCGTGGCCCAAATAGCCAACCGCGTCGCCGCCAGTCAAACAAAACATTTAAATGGACATTCATTTCGGGCTGCGATAAATCCCAGGGGTCGTTAAGATGTCTGGGCAGGCGCTGGGACAAAGACGATGCGCGCATCTCTTCTCCGCGATTAAAAATAAATAAAAGTCACGAGGGGATGGAAAGTGTGTGGTTAGTGGCGGGGGAAGAGGGGCACCGCATTCTTTGGCGGGAAACTCACGGCGAAGCGGGAAACACGGCCAGCGGAAGGCGACAGTTACAGATTGACTTAATTAATATTTTGATGTACAAATGGTAACATGTCACCATGACCTAAATATCTGTGAATTTTATCTGTGAATTTTCCTCAACGATAAAAATAAGCGCTAGTTACACATATACCAAATATGAGATTGACTAATTTGCGTCTTCTGTGCATGTCTCCAACATTAACTCGCCCATCGTCAATACAATTAAAGTCACATGGTAATTAGTGAAGAGCATGTTTGTTTGCTTTTGGGTTTTTAACAGACCCGTCCTTTAGTATGAATAAAATACTTAGACTAACTTGAATGTATTCAAGTGCATTAAAACTAAGTTAGAGGAAGTGTACAAACACCTCAAAGCACATACTTCTTTTAAAAACAGTCTCATAACCTCAAATCCAATAAGAGTTCACTGTTGTGAATCAATGATTTTAAGTGTTAAGAATGTCAGACGTTTTTTTATAGGAGAAACATAATTCTGATATGCGTAGCCAAGTAATAAATATTTTCCTCACAAATAAACGTAGCCAACACCAAATGAAAGCTGGAGGAGTGCATATAGAACATAAAAGTCTTGCCTGCGCGTAAATATTGTCGCAAAAATTAGTTTTGTCGCCATCAATAAATGGCAATTACAAACGTTATGGATAGTAAAAAAAAAAGTTTCTTTAGTGTGACTTTCGCCAAATAGAATGTTACCTTCAACGAAACAATTTTCTGATGATCTTCTAGTACTCTTGCTGTTGTGTTGTACTTTGAGTCTAATGAGAAGCAGAAGGAATATAAAGATATTTAAACAATAAATTGGATTAAGTTAGAACGCTTAAAAACGATGAACAATAATTTATCTAAATGGCTTCCTTGGATCAAGGAAGACCAAAAGTAAGCTTAGATATGAAATAACTAAACATATTGTCAAACCTCAAATTTCGTAAATATTATCCAAATAGGTACGTAACTGTATTTGACTGGAAGCTTGTTTACGTAAAAATATTTTATCCTTAGCAAAGTTCAGTTTTAAATTAAATGTTTTTTTTAAAAGGTGCCAATTTAACAATTTAGTGAAAATTGGTATCTTAACAGTACTTCTAACTTTACCACATACATACATTTACAAAATAAATTGATAACTCTGAAGGTGCCATCGTAGAGGCACGTAAGTGGGTACAGACACAGGACATAGTAGTATGTATACAGAAAACATCAAAGTATTGTACAACACCAAGCATCTATTTCAGTGGACCAACACTTGCAGGATGTACCTAGAATGGAGTTTAACCAACCACAGCATGGAGACATGCGGCTTTACGGTCGGGCATGGAGTCATTCAGACGTCGGATGTTCTCCTGAGGAAGATCCTGCCCCAACTGGCTCAACTGACCCTCCAAGTCTGCCATAGTTGCCACTGGCCGAAGTTGCCGTTTAATCTGGCCCCAAATGTTTTCGATGTGCGAGAGGTCTGGGGACATTTCTGGCCAAGGAAGCATGTTGACATCGTTAAAGCAGACCAGAGATACTAGTATTGTGTGAGGCTGGGCATTCTCTTGCTGGAAAATGGGGTTGTCAAGCTGCACCAGGAAGGGGAGCGCACATGGTCGCAGCATTTCCTAGACGTATCGCCGTGCCGTCAGGGTTCCTTCAATTGCCAGCAATGGGGTGCTTGAATCGTAGGAAATGTTACCCCACACCATGATACCTCTCGTTGGGGTGGTGTGCCGCTCTACTATGAAGCGTGGATCACGGCACTGGCCAGGACGTCTCCAGACTCGGATTAGGCAGTCTTCTGTATCCCGACAAAACCATGCTTCGTCGCTGAACACCACTCGTCACTAATACGCAAGCTGCTATGTCCGTTCCCGACAGAAGTTAACACGTGTTCGGCGATGCTCAGGTCGTAATTGTAGACGTCGTAAGAGAGACCGCGACGACAGATCCTAATCTTCTAGCCGCCTGGTTATGGTACTGGTGAACACAGGCGTCTCCCCAGCTGCCGTGCCATGTGCCTTGTTGGTGTGCAGTGACGCCCGTGGAGTCCTTACAGCCTGTCGCATGATGAAATGATCCTCCCTGCTGGTGGTCCACCAGGGTCAAACCGAGCCTTCTCGACGGGTGTGTGTACCCTCCTGTTCGTACTGCGTCAAACACAGACTTATAGTGTAGGCAGAACGGTTCAAGTGGTGAACAATGTGCCGAAACGTTCAACATGCCTCTCGGAGGCTGATGATGCGGCCTTTCTTAAACTCACCCAGCTGGGCAAACGCTTGTCGGATGCGCCGTTGGGGCATGCCGCGTGTTTACTGAACTTGGTTCTGTAGCACACTGATCACAATGCTACTGAGGCATTATTCAGTGTGTTGCAGCTATGAATGATAGGGGACATGTATGCCCCTTAGTGGCACATCCCCGCAAGTAAACCGCATTACACGCAAATGGGACATGTGTCGAGCTATGACTATATAAGATGGCAACCTTCGTTGTACTCACGCGATTCGTTCATGGTGGTTGATTTTTTTTGCAAATGTGTGTAGTTAAATTGACTCTTTATTTTGAGAAAGACACCCAAGATAGTTTCAAAATAAATACACTTTTATTCTCTCTAGTGGGAGAGAAACTAGAAAAATTGAATAAATTTAGATGCTAGGTTACGATATACAACTTTTCAAACCATTTGCGGCGACATCTACATTCACAAATGGAACGTTTGGCACAGAGTTATTTCTTTACCTTAATTCTTGATATGAGATTAATCGAAGTTTAGTCCGTTTATTTTGTACTGCTTGTAAGATTCGATTCTTCGTATGTCTATTTTCTTTTCATGGGCACATCTTCTTCAGATTCACTTGTAGACATATCAGTACAATAGTAATAGGTTTCAAGAGCCCAAGCATACATTCTATATATATATATATTTTTTTTTTACATATAAATTATATACATTCACATACATACATGTCATGTCTATAAGTGAATCTGAAGATGTGCCCATGAAAAGAAAAGAGGCATTCGAAGAATCGAATCTTACAAGCGGTACACAGTAAAAGGTACAAACTTCGGTGAGTATCATATCAAGTATTAACGTAAAGAACTCTGTGCCAGACGTTCCTTTTTGTGAATGTGGATGTCGCTGCAAATGTTTTGTAAACCAGTTGTCATTGAAAATCAATTATTTTGAAAACAACGATCATCAAGATCTTTATTTTCAAGATTTAACTGAAATTAAACTATAGTTAAACAGACATACCTAGGAAAGGATAGGTATTCGAAGCTAGAACATATTTTTTTAGTTACTTTTCTCAGAAATAAGGTGAAAAATTCCAGGTATGTAAAAGCGAACGCAAAGGTTAATACCATTGCTGAAGTCTGGGAAAACACCTAAAGATGTAAGAGGCAAAATTGTGAACGGCATAACTCCATATTCCACCAGATATTTGCGAACAAGTTGCTCGCAGCACAAAGATTCATTTGAGGTTAAAGAAGCACATCATGAAAGTGTATTGGTCAAGTATGTAAACACTGCACTAAATATTACAATTATGCACACGTTCTTATAAATAAAAAACCCAGATTAATTCCTATTGTGGTTCGGTTAAAACTACTGTATTTTTGATCATATTTCTTACTGCGAATTGGCAGACCACAATTAATACAGTATATGAAAATAACTAAAAAAAAAACTTTTGTGCGGCTCTCCTGATGAAAATGCCAGTAGCAACTGTAAAACTGATATTGCATAATTGGAGTTATAATTTTTTTTACAAAAAATATGAAGAGAATAAGAAAAATCTGAAAACGAAGATGACATAATGGGTAATTTAATGAACTACATAAAAATGTTCCTCTGCCTCACATTACAATACACGAGTTCTACCCTTACAGACAACTATGGGTTTTAGCCAACATGTTTTTTATTGTCTGAGAAATGGCAACGCAAAATTTTACTTGTATCATGAAGACATTGGGATATAAGGTGCAAATGAAGTATGCACCTTGCTGAAAATGTTCAGAAAATGTTAAACCCATTATCTGGGTCCGTGAAGTACTTAATTCACTGGGCCTACAAGCCAGTCCGATTGTTGTTGAGGGATTTGTGACGAGGAAACCCCAATAGCGTCTTGAAAACTCAAGTTTTCTGTCTACGAAGCCTGCAGCCATTGAGTTTCAATTGGGAATCAACGTTCAAGAAATTGCTTTTCAATGCATCCAATGCATCGGTTTTAAAGATAGCTGTTTCAAATAAAAAAAATATTCAGAGTTATTTTTGTAAAATAATAATTTTAACTTTATTTGGGAAAAAAATACTAAACATAAGAATAGGCAGGATTTATTAACGTGGCAATATTCTTTCAGGAATGCCACATAGAGTACTCTTTATTTAAAACGATTATATTTAAATTTGAGGCATTAAGAAGGAATTTCTTTAACATTGCTTCCCCTTTAAAAGCCTGGACTGACCGATATGAGTTTTGCTGAAGTGTTCTCATTTAGGGCGCATGTCTCTTTACAGACTCAAACGTCCACCAGTCTGAAAACCCAGTCGGATAATTGATTGGACTTGTTGTGGATTTAGAAAACTACTGGATATATGAATGGGAACTTAAATCACCAGATTCACAGATGGCGATAACCCAGAGAAGTTAAATTTATGAAAACAATAAGAGTCAAGTAAGCTATGTATAACCATTGATACATATAAATGTAGCCATTTATGACCAGAAAACAGCTGGAACATAAGAAACTCTGGAAGGTCATGTTGCTGGGAGGGTTTCAAGAGTAGTTATAGTATTTTGTTTTGCCAGTAGGAGAGCCTATGACTCTAGCTGTGTGGCCGACGGTGAATGGCGACTCTTGCGAAATCGGATTGTGCTCTTGCGTCACTCCTTAGAGGTTCAGCCTAGCTTTTTACAGCCACATTGCCTTCAAAAATTGCAGCCTTCTGAAAATAAAGATATCTTCTTAAAACATTTCAAGTATTAGACAAAGGAAAGACAAAAATTTATGAATAATTAAGCTGAAAATATGCGTGTGAATTAAGATTATATACACACATTGTCGAAAATAGTTGCCCCCACGGGGAAGAAACCTACCGAAATGAAGTACGGTGGGTAGGTGAAACATGCAGATGATTTACATTTCACTCTCGTCCACGCATGTAACGTCAGCAAGGGCGGGACTTACCGCTGTAACTGCTGTACTGCAAAGGATCGTCCTGTTGTGCATTCGTTCCATTCTTAACAGTACTGTTGTGTTGGTAGCGCCATTTAAAAGTGTAGTATGCCTCACAGCAGAGTTAGACAGCACTTAGAACAGTTGGACGCGTCAAAGAAGGGTCGCTTCGCAGGGCTGCCGGAGGCGGAATGGTTATTTCGCAGTGTGTTGTGGATATTACCGTAACATACCGCTGGCACCTGTGGATAAAGGAAGGTATGCTCACATAACGCGCTGGATCTGGGAAACGGCCATGAACCACAGAGAGAGAGAGAGAGAGAGAGAGAGAGAGAGAGAGAGAGAGGGGATCGATGGATTTTCCGACATGCGTGGAGGGATCCAGCCGCCACGATTGTGGACATTCAGCGAGCAGAGATGCCCATCAGCCGCATCGCTATACCTATCCCCAATCGAAAATTTGTGGGATGCTATTGGCTGCTATACCGCGACTCCACCCTTACCGTGAAATCTGCAAGAACTGCGAGCCGTTATTTAAGCTGCGTGAGATGGGTTACCGCAGGAAAAAATTAGGGCCCTCTACAACTGAATGTCTGATGGAATGTGTTCGTATGCGATGTCTGATGGAATGTGTTCGTAAATATTACAGCACGACGACATACTAAGAGACGTAAGTGTATCGCTGTAAATATCGCTCATTGCAGTCTTAATTTGTAATAAATTCTGTAGTCGTAATGACTTGTCTTCCTACCGAATAGCATTGCACTTCCTTTTAGTGCCACTATTTTTTTGACGACGAGTGTATATGTACACATGTATGCATAAGATGAGCTTAAATTGCACTTAAATTGCGCAGCTACTCAAAATCCAAAAAGTCGTGAAAAAATAGAATTTCTATATGCTTACCTTCTATTTTGGTAGACTTTCAAAGTGTACTCCTACGGTAGTTTTACCATCACAAATTTTGCTTTGATTACGGTTCCTTTTAACCATTTAGTATTTAAGTAGTAATTATTTTTAAGTTTAGGCGTTTTTATATTTTTTTGTCAATTCTAAACATAATTACGATGAAATTAGTTCTTAATAATTATGTTATGAAAATTAATCTGTAAGGATTGGATATTTAAAAATTAAAGAATTCGCTTCTTTGAGTTACCCATATTTTATACATATACTATTTCCTAAATCTTAATACGTAATAGCCCATACTAAATTTGCATACATCGGGGGTAGCCTTGACGTGGAAACCGGAAGTAAATAGTGGCCGTGGTAACTGAGAAAATACAGTGCAATATAATTTATGTGCCTGCCCATTGGCATCAATTGAAAGCGTCGGCTTGCATCAATATACTATTTTTTTAATGAATTATAGAAAATGCTTATGTACGAGCCACGCCTCTTCTGGAAACGTTAAAATGTACATCTGCACATTGTTATGTCCTCAGGCAAAGTCATAGCAATGTTAAATCTTTCTTTGCTTTTCTTGCATGTTATTTTCATTTACACAGTAAAATATTTTTGCACTCGGGATGATGCTTCATTTCAGATTTGCAAAGTTTCCGTTATTTACAAACTCATAAGTAGCGTGATTTAGTTCCTCCTGTGTGTTTAAAATTATAAATGACAGTAGGTGGATGGCCTGCTTCGCGTTAACTCAGGAGTGCTCGGCAATATTCGGCGTTTCGGCAGATGGTCGCTCGTGTACCTAGAGGGAAAGTGCCCGATTGTTTTCACCGGTAGCTTAACTTTATTCCACTTGAGAATATTATTGAGCAGGAAAAGTCACTAGGTTGTTTAGCTCTACAGGCCCTTCCAACTCAATGACGTAGAATTCGCTTATAAATTATTTATTTGATGTCATCCAACACTATTCCAGAGTAGGCGCCATAAGTTTGTTATTCTTACCTCTATCACATGTTTTCTGTTGTAGAACCAATATAAAGATTCACTTTTCACTTTATATTGTTTTCATGTGTTTTGTTTGTTCTTTCCCTATCTTAAGTTTATTTATGAACATTATCCTATATAGGGGAGAGTCGGAGTAGAAGGGAAATGCCGAATCCAGCGCGGGAAAAAGTTGCTTAAATCGGAAGGTACCCCCCTGGGGCTCTAAATGACTTTTTGAAATTGATTTCGTCACTAAATGAAAAATGATTTCGTCACTAAATGAAAATTGATTTCGTCACTAAATGAAAA
>NQII01000249.1:1403178-1499412 GCA_002778355.1 Clitarchus hookeri | reverse complement strand
CATCTCTGAGAATACCTCGAGGGTAGCCATTGACATTTGCGACTACCTCGAGGTAATGAAACCTAACATCATTGGTCAATTACAGTAGGAAATCGAGACACAGGGGGCGGTCAAGTTTAATATATTTCTAGAGTGTGTATATGGGAAACCTGAACCGCACGAGGATGAGGAGGATCGCCGTGCTTTTAAGACTAAAAACGTGCCTATCTTTAACGTAGCCGACATAGAGGCGGCTGTGTCGGCTGCCATTGCAAAGATATGCGTTGAGGAGACTGACTTTATGGCGAAGGGTAGCGGCTGGACTCTCACGGCAGTGAAAAGAGTCCAGTTACGCGTAAACAAGCTCGACCCTCTTAGGGCCTCCTCGTATATCCCATTGCCTGTTGGTTTTGCGGCGAAAGGCGCAATTATTAACCCGCACAACATCAACGACCAACAGTGTTTCAAATGGGCTATACTGGCACGTTTTGTAGAGGGGAGGGATCGGCAGCGTGTAAACAAGCGATACACCGAGCTTGAAACACGTTTTGATTTTTCCACGATAGATTTTCCTACCCCTCTACGTCAAATACCAGCTTTTGAGAAAGCCAATCCGGGGGTTAGTATTAACATATAGACACTTGAGAAGAATACGAAAATCGTGCCAATACGGGTGACAGATGTAGAACTGGCCCAACACTTTGATTTGCTGCTTCTCACCACAGCGGAGGAGGGGGAGGAGGACCAGAACTCGCATTATTGCTACATTTCGAATTTCTCGAGGCTGGTACGCTCCCAGGTGACGACACACCATAGTAGTGTTAATGTCTGTAAACGTTGTTTGAAAACGTACGATAATCAACAGCGTGTTAGTGGGTTGACGGGTGCCGAAACTCTGGCTGAGCATAGGAGGTACTGCAATTCCCATACTGATATTCGTGCAGACATGCCACAGCCGGACGGGGGCGGCAGGCCACCTGTGCTCAAATTCAAAAATTACCAGAACGGCGACAAGGTGCCTATTGTAGTGTATGCGGACTTCGAGGCCATGCTTGTGCCTGTACAAACATGTCAGCCGAACCCTGACGCATCCTACACATATAGCTACCAAAAACATGAGCCCTATTCATACGGCATATACGTTCAGGTAGATAATGTAATTATCCCCGCCTATAAGACAACCAGCCTACCCTCGCGTGTAACTGTTTACACGGGCGAAGGTGCGTCGGAACACTTTATGGAAGAGGTGGTTAGGATAGGACACCTGGTTAAAGATATATATAGCCAGTCTGAACCGATGCGCCCACTAACGCATGTGGAACAGGCTGACTATGCTTTAGCCACTACCTGCTGCCACTGTTCTGGCATGTTCACCGACAAAAATCATAAGGTGCATGACCATGACCATTTTACTGGTAGTTTTATTGGGGCATCGTGTAATAACTGCAACAAGTTTCGTCGTCGACCCCAGAGACGCCGATACTCTTCCATAACCTGACATATGATGCCAATTTCATAATTAAGCAGCTAGGATATGATGCCCAAGAAATATTTATTATTCCGCATAGCGAAGAGAAACTCATCACCTTCAGTAAGAGTTTGGGCGACAAGTTCACTATACAGTTTATTGACACGTATAGGTTCATGTCTGCCAGTCTGGCAACTCTCGCTAAGAATCTGCCGTTCGGTGAATTCCACACAACGTCACGTTTCTTCACGGTAGAGCGCGAGCTACAGCTGGTAACCCGGAAAGGTGTCTTCCCCTACGACTATGTTAGCTCGTGGGAGAAGCTCACCGAACCGCAATTACCGGCTATAGAGTCATTCTACAATAGGCTTACTGGAGGGAATGTCAGTGCCGAGGACTACCAGCACGCACAAACCGTCTGGTCTGTGTTCGGATGTCGTACCCTCCAGGACTATTCTGAGCTCTACTTGAAGACGGACGTGCTGATTCTGTGCGGTGCGCTATGATAGTGCTCCCGGGTTCTCGTTTGACGCAATGTTGCGCAATGCACAGGTGGAATTAGATTTGCTCTGCGACTATGACATGCACCTGTTTATTGAATCTGGCATCCGGGGAGGGGTGGCTCAATGTGTTAAGCGGCACGCAGTTGCCAGTAACAGGCATATACCAGACACATATGATGCCGACAAACCATCTACCTACCTGCAGTATGTAGATGCTAATAATCTCTACGGTTGGGCAATGTCCTTACCATTACCATATGCAGGTTTTGAATGGACCGCCACGAGCATCGATGTGATGAGCGTGCCGGACGACGGATATGTCGGCTATATACTGGAGGTAGACGTAGAATACCCTTGCGCTCTTCACGAAGCGCATATGGACCTCCCATTCTTGCCAGTGAACGAGTGTCCCCCGGGGTCCAAACAAACGAAACTCATGACGACACTGGAGAGCAAACTTCACTATATCGTGCATTACGTTACTTTGAAGCAAGCATTGGGTCATGGGTTACGGCTGAAGGCTGTTCACCGAGTCCTTCAATTCCTGCAGAAGCCGTGGCTTAAGCCCTATATTGATCTCAACACAGAGAAACGTCAGGCTGCCACGAACGCTTTCGAGAAGGACTTTTACAAGTTAATGAATAACGCAACGTACGGTAAACTTATGGAAAATAAGCGCAAACGACAGCGTATGGAACTCGTGTGTAGGGAAGTTCGGGCGAAGAAGCTCATCGCAAAACCTGCGTTTAAATGTAGGACTATTTACGATGAGTCATTGAGTCTAGTCAAATTATGCCAAGAGAGCATTGTGTTTGACAAGCCCATATACGCTGGGTTTGCCGTACTCGACCTGTCAAAGACACTTATGTACAAGTTTTACTACGATGTAATGCGAGCACGGTATGGGGACAGGGTAAACCTCCTTTACATGGATACAGATAGCTTTGTAATGGAGATTGCCAGTCCTGACTTCTACTGTGAACTCGCCCTTAACCCTACGCTCATGTCGCAGTTCGACACCAGCGCCTACCCGCCCACTCATCTTTGTTACTCACCTACCAATTCTAAGGTGATTGGGAAGTTCAAGGATGAATGTGCGGGTGACGAAATGGTTGAGTTTGTAGGGTTAAGGGCGAAACTGTATGCATACCGATGCCTGAATACGGTAGTGAAGCGCGCGAAGGGGATACAAGGGTGCGTAGTTGACAATACGATAACGTTTGACGATTATCGGCGCATTCTTTCGGCCCAGCGCAACATGAGAGTACAGGTCGCAGGTATTAGGTCGTACCATCAAACAGTATATACAGAGCAATCCTCCAAACTGGCTCTTTCGTGGATGGACGATAAGCGGAAAGTCCTGGATGATGGCATACATACCGCCCCCTATGGCTATCAGGCCTAATACGAAAAACAGCTCTGTGTTGGCAGAGAGAGTGCTTATTCTCCCGGCATGTACTGTAGCACGTACAGACGTATTCGTATTCCGCCTGTCAGGTGCATGGCCGAGGGTTTTGGTAGTCATATTTCTCGATAAGCATGCTGTAGCACATGCAAGTGTGTTGCAGGCTTGCCAGGTATGCTGGCTGATAGTCTACTGTAGCTCGTTCAAGAGGCAAGTTCCTAACATTGTCAGGTAGATTATCGGTTTTTATTCCTGCAGTATACCGGAGCACATGCAGGCCTGGAGGGCTTGTCAGGTATACAAACATTGGTCCGCGCAGTCTGATTCAGTGTACTATAGCTCATGCAAGCGTTGCAATCTTCGACTTGTCAGGTATACTGGGTGGTAACATGCAAAAAGTCTTGTCATGCATGTTACCAGCACGTCCTGTACATGTTTTTTTACTGCGGTATACTGGAGCACACGCAAGTAGTAGCAGTCTTGCCAGGTATACCATTCATGCGTTCCCTTTTTTTCCGCAAATTCTAATAGCTGTACGTTTTCACTGCATATTAACTATCTTGCTTTTGTATGTTTCAATTACCTCCCTCTGTATTCATCTGTGTAGAGTCACCATCGTCGGCAAAACGCTTGTCAAGCTTATGTGCTAGATTATAGCATTCTACTCTGTCATGTGTATGGTTTCCACTCGTACTACTACTAATGTAATAGTCATATTAGTGTTAATTTAACTGTTCTCCGCACCCTCCATCGCACTGTGTGTGTTGGCATCGCACCCGTGTCGTCGCTATCATACTGTAGTATCTCGTCTGTATATGTTTTTTTCCCTGTTGACGAAGCGCTCGCTTCATTGTTTTCCCCCTTGTCGCTCCGCAACCTACCTGTTCGCTATATCTATGACGTTACCAATATATATATTTATATATGTATTGCTAGTGTTGTAGGAATAGAGTACTGCCGGTTCCAAGTCCGGGGTCCGTCTGCATGGTTATGCCATGCAAATGGTAAATGGGAGGACGGGGTTCGTCTGCATGTTTATATTGCTTACTGCGTAATACAATCTGTATTACGTTTAATAAAAGGTGTAAATAAGCCTGTGTCATGCTTTTTTTAAATACTGTGTTGAGTTCACTTCAATATAATGTGGAATTTATATTCAATACATAAGAAACTAGCATTTTTAATACTTTTTTACTGGGCTGAGATAATTGAAAGTAATATATATATTCAATACATAAGAAACTGACACAACATATTTTTTTTTATACTTTTCAATTAATCAAGTTTCTACTGACTGACACAACATATTTTTTTAATACTTTTTTTAATTATTATTATGCTGCTAATCAAAATAAATAAACAATTCAATGTGCACAGCCTCGCACGATTTTATGGCTAGAGGGTTTAATTAACTGTCAAAAAAATAGCTGCCGACTTGTACTGACTGCAAACAAACATGGCCGCTGCTCCTGCTGCTGCTGAGGTGGTGACGTCAACATGGCTGCTGCTGCTACGAAGGGGTGGCACCATCCAATATGGCCGCCGATAATTTAAAAAAAATTTTATACTTATATAACACATACATTTTTTAATTTTCTGGCTGGCAAAATGGCCTCCTCCTCCATTGAAAACAACTTGTACTAGCTGACAAAATTGTCGCCAACTTGTACTTACTGCACACATGATCACCGATAATTTAAAAAATTATATACATTTTTTTACATAAGATTTTACATAACTAATTAATTTACTGGCTAGCAAAATGGCCGTCTACTTGTACTGGCTGGCAACATGGCCGACATGTTATTGCATGCCTCATCCAATATGGCTACCAATAATTTTTAATAAATTCTTTACATAAGTTTTAATTTGCTGGCTAGCAAAATGGCCGCCGACTTGTACTATCCTACTTGCACTGGTTGGCAAAATGGCCGCCATGTTATCGTATGCCTCATCCAATACATTACTTTTTTTTAAATTTAATAAAAATTTTACATAACTTTTAATTTACTGGCTGGCAAAATGGCCGTCATGGAATCGAATGTTCCAGAATGTACTAGCTGGCAACATGGCCGCCAACTAACTGCCAAAATGGCAGCCAACATGTCCGACCTCATGTGGATGCATTCCTTCTCCTGCAAATGCATTCCTCCTGCTCTTGCATTCCTCCTCCCTTCCTCCCTGTCATGAACCTGTGTTCGAATGCCCTATAATACACTACTACTAGTAGTATATAAATGCCGGTTCTGGGACACCTGGCTCCTGGCAAGGGAGCAGGGGCAAATGGCGCGCGCTACGCAAGGCGGCTGCGGGGAGGGTGCGGGGAGGGGGGCGCCATTTGCCCCTGCTCCCTTGCCAGGCGCCAGGTGTCCCAGAACCGGCATTTATATACTACTGTAAGGATAAAGATATTTTACAAATGAATCATATTAAATTTTTTATTTATTTTTATTCAAAATATTTGATTTATTAAATGGATCAAAGTATAGAATTATTAAAATAATGGGAAATTAATTATAAAAATATAAAACAAGAAGCAGATATTAATAAAAATATAATGTTATTCCTTTAAATTAAATTTTGAAATTTATAAAAATGTATTAAAATCCAAGAAATGTTCTGGTTTTGTTGTATATGATTGTAATGATTTACACTGTGTTGAAGAAATTCATATAGCTTATATTCCTGATTTTTATTTAGATTTGAATTATATGAATATGAATAAATTACTTGGTGGTTTATTTTTGTTGAATAATTAAAAAACTAATTACATTATTTATATAATTAAAAACAAAATATTTTTAAAAATATAGCTATGAGGCATTTTCTTATTTTCGGAAATCATTCTTTTAGCATAAGTATAACTTAAAACTATTTTATTTGTTTCCACATTATAAACTTAATGTTTATAATATCTTAATAAACTAATTTTTCCATATATTTTTATTTCATCAAAAGACTTTATAATCACCCAATGGTTCTTCATTTATAACAACTGATGATTTAACCCATTTAGATCCTTAGTTTCCTTTTAATAAACTTTATATGAATATATTTTTCCATCTTAAACCTATAAAAGCTGTAATTATAATTCCATTATTTTGATATTTCATGTTAAAAATTAATTTTTATTTATTTGTGGTATATTTTATGTATTATCTATCGAATAATCACTTGTATCAAATTAATCAATCATTTATTTAATATAAGAATAAAAATCAACAGTTTTATATTACATATTAAAGAAATTTTGATTAATATTTAATAAAAAAAATTATAAATTTTAGTTTGAAATATGAAATAAAATAAAATTGTCCGTTTTTCGTTATTTGTAATAGATATACTAAAAAAATGTCATAAAAAAATTAATATCAATATAAAAATCAACTAACTTCTTAAATTTATATATATATATAAATTTTCACAAATACCAAAATTTTTAAAAAAATTTATTTAGTTCTAAACCAATATTTTAATATTTATAAACACTTTATGGCTTATTATTTTAATAGATTCTTCGTTGAATTACGTAAATATTGTTTAATAGATACGACTAATTTATTAAAATATTTTTATGACCACCATTTGAAAACCATTATCTGACCCCGCATAAATCATGTTAGTTTACCTGTTCTTCTGTAGCACTACTGGTGTAGAAAATTTGTGGAAATTAGTTAAATTGTTTCGAAAATATGGCAAAATGTTCAATTATCTGAAATAGCACTATTTTGCAAAAAGGCCTGAAAAAGAGGATTTCTGTATGAATAATTGGTGTTTCAAATGAATACTGTAAGTGTACAAAATTTGGTTGAATATTGTTGAATGGTTTAATATATAACATACTAGCATAAATAATTTATATTAATGCATTTAAATAAGGCCTGGCGCACATAATCAAGTTAGTTTACATACCCTACAGAAACACTACTTGCATGTAAAATTAGGTGGGAATCGGTTGATTGATCCTCAAGATATAGCATTATACCTCCATTGTTTTTAATGTGACCATCATCATAAATGGAAGACTTAAAGGATATATTAGCTCATTCGAAAATTGTAATAGATAGTGCCAATATGCAACGAAAAGACAACATTGGTTACTTAGTTTCGTATGATTGTAAAGCACACAAAGCTAAAATGTTTTTATACTCGTAGCAGCCATTCTAAAAATACATGTCTGGCACTCTTAAAATGTATAAATTAATACTGGCTACCACAGTTAAAAATTCTTCGCAAAATTTGGTAGGAATCGGTCAATTGTTTCCCAAGATAAGACATAAAAACTTCATTTTTTAATGTGGGGGTATCACACAACATGGTGGATAAAAAGGCTATGTATAGACAAATTTCATGATTATAATAGATACTGCCAGCATACAAATATAAGTTGAAGTATGTTTTATAGTTTCGTAGATATAACCTACATAGTTGGAATGTTTATATGACCAACGTTTTGAAAATTAGTGTCTGGCACTCAAAACATATAAATTTGCATGGCCTGCCATACTGTAGTGCCACTTGTTTGCCAAATATTGTGGGAACCTGTTCGTTTTTTTAGGAGATAAGATATTTAAATTTTCATTTATCGTGTGATGCTACCTTACAAAATGGCGGACAGTATAAACTTTTTCTTGACACATTTGATGGTTGCATACAAAGTTAAGTTGGAATTAATCAAAATGTATTGACGATATAGCATACCAGCCTTAAATTGAATATATGGTCGCCATTTTGAAAATACGTGCCTGGACTACTTAAAACACACCAGATTACATCACCTGCCGCAGAACTACTTACTTGTTAAATTTGGTAGGAATCAGTATATCGTTTCCCGAGATATGAAATAAAAACTTTATTCGTGAATCACTATCTTACTAATCGCTTACCAAATTGGCCGTGTGTTGGCATTTATGATGCTTTCAACAGATACTTTCAGCATACAACATTTTTTAGAATTTTGTCGAACAGTATTGTAAATATGTCAATTAAACCTAAAATATTTGTATGGCCACCATTTTTCAAATAAGTACCTGATCAGATTATTTAATCTATATGTGCATTGCCTACTTCAGTGTTACTTGCCAAATTTGGCTAGAATTCTTGAGTAGTTATAAAGATACAGAGAAAGGATTCTATATTCCAAAATGGTGGACCAATAATAGCTATTCTTAATCAGATACTTGCATTATGCGCTGTTAACATACAAAATTTAGTTTAAATCTGTTGTATGTTTACCGAGATATGACATCACCATAAATTTTCTAATGGCCGTCATATTGACAGTAAGCGCCAGACGTAGTTGAAAACTATAGAAGTCAGGCGTCTTTACTAAGTACTATATATGTAACGAATTTGGTAAGATTCCGTTTACGTGGAAGGTGGGTGTGCACACACACACGCACAGAACACACGCATATACACACAACCAGGAAAGTGATCTCATAATCATTTCTTTCCTTCGGAAAGTAGGCTAAAAAGTGTCAAATGTGGCATGCCTTAGATGCACTTCAATTTAAGATTAATTATATTAAACATGAATTTACTTTAATAAATCTTATTTGCAAATGTATACAATAAAAAAAATTTCGACACAGAGATTTATCTTTGTACGTCGAATTTTGAGGGTATTTTATACACACGTTATTTTGTATATGCGTCTCATTCACTGGCACGAACACATTCCAAACAAAAATGTACTGATAACTAATGATCCTACTTTCTTCTACAGGGAAACAAATAAATTTTAGTGAAGTTCTTAAAATCTCAGATGGTAGGCAGGCGTTGACGTCTCATTGACAGCAATATCATTAGAGATGAAACCAGTTACATGTGAAACCGTACCAAGACAATTAAAATACACGAGTGACTTAGCCGGGATTCTAATTCCAAAAACTTCGTAAAAATATGCCAGCTTCCAATCAACTGCATCACAGATGTAGGAATCAGAGCATCAACTTCGGATGTAATCAGTCTAATGATTTGAATAATAGGGTTCAAGTAGTGTACGTATGCCAGTTTTCGTGCAAGGTCCAAGGACAGGAGCCAGGAGCCGTCCGCTATCTTGGTTGAAGTCACAGGCGTGGCCGGGGCCGGCCATTTATCGACAAAATTGCCTGTTGCACTGCAAAAATCAGTTCCGAAATTAATTATTTTGCCCAAAAATCACTTTTTTGACCAAAAAATTTCCAAAAAAATTTTTTTATGAGGAAAGCTGATTTGAAGCTCCTCGAAGCAAGAGCCGAAAAATCCTCAGTCGAGCAACAGGATTCGAGGCTCTTAGCGGAATAAGTCACTTAAACCTCAGAGCAGGAGAGGAGGATTTGAGACTCCGAGCCAGGTCAAGCTGACCGGGGAGGATCAGTGAACCTGGCCCCCTCCTCCGATAAACATTCTGCATCTACCACATCCACACATTGCTACATCCACCCCTCCTCCCTGCCAAACCACTCGTCATCGCCTCACATCTTCCCCACACTACCCGCTGGCAATGATTATTAAAAAAATCTAATAATAATTCTAAAAAAACCATAAACATATAATGTTAACATTTACACTCATCCCACCACTCTCACCTCACTCCCTCTTCAAACCTCCTTACCAATAATAAAAAAAATCGCAAAAATTTCAACAAATTCTAAAACATCGAGAAACATATAATGTTAAACTCACACTCGTCCCACCACTCTCTCCTCACCCCCTCACGGTTCACCCCCGCCCAATCATAATAAAATATAGAAATTTTATAAGAATCTATGAACACATAATGTTACTCTATCCGACACCTCGCTTACCACCCAAACCTCACCTCACACCCTCCCAACTCCACGCCCCCTCATTATCATAAAAAATCGACAAAACGCGCAAAAATTTGAAGAACAAAAATTCTAAATATCGAGGAACATGCAACATTAAAATAATGTGTTTCCATATTTTTCGAATTTTTTTTTAGATATTTTGCGAATTTGTTATGATTGTTAAAGATGGCTGAGGAGGAGGTGAAGTGAGGGTGGTTGGATGAGTGTATAGTTAACATTATATGTTTTTAGATTTTTATAATATTTTAGATTTTTTGCCAGTGATGGGGGAGGGTGTGAAGTGTGGGTGAAGAATGGTTTGGTAAGGGGGGCATAGAGGTAGCAGTGCGTGGATGCGTGGTCCGCTGATCCTACCTGGTCGGCTTGACCTGGCTCGGAGTCTTGAATCCTCATCACCTGCTCTGAGGTTTAAGACACTCATTCTGCTAATAGCCTCTAATCCTCTTGCTCGAAAAAGGATTTTTCGGCTCTTGCTTCGAGGAGCTTCAAATCAACATTCCTAATTTTTGGAAATTTTTTGGTAAAAAAAAGTGATTTTTGGGCAAAATAATTAAATTAGAAACTGATTTTTGGAGTGAAACAGGCTATTTGGTCTATACCATGGCCATTCCCGCAACCATCCTCGCCTTTGACGTCAACTAAGATGGCGGACGGCTCCTGGCTCCTGACCCTGACCCTGACCCCTGCACCAAAACCCGCATACGTACATTAATGGTTCACTAACCTGAAATATTTGCATTACTATCATTTTGAAAATATGTGTCTGAGCCACTAAAGACACATCAGTTTACATTGCCTACTGTAACGCTACTTGTGTGAAACATTTGGTGGAAATCGTATGATTGGTTTCCGAGATATGGCATAAAAATTATTTTTTCTAAACAGGGCGTTCTTACAAAATTTGCTAAAAAAAAAAAATAGGCTCTATACGCGATGCTTCTAATAGATACTGTCAGAATAAAAAGTTTGATTGAAATTGTTAACGTTGTTAATTAGATATGCCAAATAATTCCAAATATGTACATAGCCGCCATTTTGTTCATCATTGTCTACCCCTTTTAAATCATGTCACTTTACATGGTTTTATGTCTTGCAAAATTTTGTGGAAATTAGTTGAATTATTCCAGACATATAGCAAAAATTTTCTATTTACTCACTTGACATATTTTGAAAAAAATCCGGCAAAGAGAATCGCTGTATGTATGAATGATGCTTCTAATTAATACTGTTTGCTTACAAAATTTGGTCGAATTTCGTAGAAACATTTCGAAGATATAACAATTTAATCTAAATGTTTAATATAAACCCTATTAAAACATGTTTGCCACACATAACACATGTTAATTTACATACCCTCGTGTAGTAATAAATACGTGGAATTTTGGTATGAATCGGTTGATTGGTCCTCGAGATATGGCATAAACACTCCATTGTTCATGTGACGATCTTGAATTATGGACGGCCAAAATTTTATGTATTAACTCATTCGATGGTTGTCATACATGCAATATACAAAGTTAAATTTAAATCTGTTACATAGTTTCGTAGATATAGCACACTAAGCTAAAATGTTTGTATAGGCAACATTCATAAAATAAGGGTCGAATGAAGAGATTTGGGTGGCTCTTAACAGCGAGGTATTGAAAGTGGATGAGGGTGATTGAAGTGATTATGTAGCAGTGCCGGAATGAAAGGGAGGAGGAAACGGAAGATACCCGAGAAAACCCTTTGACCAGTGGCATCGTCTGGGACGATTTTCACATCCGCCAGATAATAAGAGACTTTCACACTTAAAGTATATAAGTTAATATGGTCTACCACAGTATACTTCTTCGCCAAATTTGTAAGAAATCGTTTGATTTTTTTCCGAGGTGCTGCATAAAAACGGTATTATTTCATGTGGGGTTATCTTACAAAACGGCGCATAAATGAGGCTTTGCATAGACAATTGTTATGATATTACTGATATTGTCAGCATACAAAGTTAAGTTGAAATTTTATTTTGCAGTTTCGTAGATAAAAATTCAGAGCAAACATGTTTATACAGCCGCCATTTTGAAAATATGCATGTCTGGCCCTCTTAAAATTTATCATTTTACTTTTACTGCGATAGTGCTACTTGTTTGCCAAATTTAATATGAATCGGTCAATTGTTTCCCCAGATATTACATAAAAACTTAATTAATTAATGTAGCACTATATTTCAAAATGGCGGATCAAAGTGGTTATTGTTTATCTTGTATATTGATTGTAATAGATACTGTCAACGTACAAAATTTGGTTGAAATTGGTTAAATGGTATGATAGTTATACCAAATAAACCTAAAATATTTTATGGCCTCTACTTTGAAAATAAGCAAATGATAAAGTTCAATTACCTACATTTACCTGGACTATCATAGTTTTACTTTCGTGCCAAATTTGGCGAATTTGGTTGAGTAGTTTTTGAGATATAACGTATAAACTTAATTTTTCCATGGGGCACTTTCTTACAAAATGGCGGATTAACAAAAATATTAACATATGGATTCAATGCTTACACCTTGCGCTGTCAGCATACAAAATGTGGTTTAAATCGGTTGAATGGTTTCCGAAATATATCACCCTAAATTTTAACATGTTCGCCATTTTGAAAGTAAAAGCCCAGAGTGGTTGAAAAATATAAAAGTCAGGTCTCCTTACTTAGTACTATATGTGTACCGAGTTTGGTGAAATTCGGTTCACGCGTTCAAAAATGGAGGGGACACGCGCACTCACATGACAGACACACACATGCACACACATACACACTACATACACACATATACACGCACAGAAAAGTGATCTTATATGCCTTTATTTCCTTCGGAAAGTAGTCTCAAAACGCGAAGACGGCAAAACAATTATAAGAGTGGTCTTGTAGTCTGCGTATTGAGATTTATGTAAATTATGCAGACAAATTTGAAACGTGTGGAGGATTAAGACAGATTAATTAATCCATTAAATGTTCGTAACGATAGCAGCTTCATTCAAATTGAAAATTTATACTTTTATGATAATTGATAGATTGGAAAGGTAAACGTTTACTATTACAAAGATAGGTGGTACTATCACAAATGTAGGTAGGCTATGTGCGTTAAAACAGTAACCGCACAGTTAAAGAAAAAAACCAAAATATTCGTGCTTTAAAAATGAAACACTACGAAGGAAAAATGCAAATCAAACGAATCTCGCAGGATACGGAAAGCAAGGTATTATATGCGAATGATTAGAATTTGAGAATGCTGCGCTCTCTGAGCTGATAAGTAAAATCGTGTGAATAGAAAACTGTTGAGAATCCAGACAAGTATAATTTTTCATCGTCAGAGAGTTATAAACGTGGCCGAATAATCGACTTCCATAAAGGAGGATTTTTAAAGTGAATCATTATTCTGGACGGATTTCATCACAGTGAGCTTCGTATATAACCTTAATCATGCGTACAAAAAACAACACAGAGGCACGGAATCGAAGCCAAGTTTGTCTTTCTTCGGTAGATATGCAATAAACGAATACCCAGAATTAAGAACAAGGAATTAATTCAGGAAGCAAGGGGAAAACACTAGCACACACAATGACACAAAATTAAACAACAAAATTAATCAATATGGACAATAAAATGAAGAGAGCACAAAAAAAAAAATACCAAAATAAACTTAAAGTAACACTATCTTCGGTTGGGTTAACATTACGATTTAAATGGATAATACACTTATTTTCAATATTACGACCATATCAATATTTTGTCATATTGGTTCTATATACGATATGGCCTGACAAATTTTGACCACATTTTGTATGCTGAAAGTATGAATTTAAAGCATAAAATATTGTTATAAGTAGTCTCTTTTGGCCACCATTTTGTAAGATAGTGTCATATAACAAAATATAGTTATTAATTAATATCTCGGGTAGCAATCAGCAGATTGCTACCAATTTTGGCAAACGAGGAGTCCTACAGTACGTAATGTAAACTATTAGGAGTAGGTTTTAAGTGGCTCAGACACTAATTTTCTGAATGGTGGCCATACAAACAATTTTCATTACTATGCTAAATCTACGAAACCATCTAACCAAGTTCAGCCAAAATTTGTATGCTGGCCATAACAAATTGTTACAATTTCTCAAAGTCAGTGGGCTAAACCAGGTTGGTTAAAGGATAGGGGTTTTAATTAAATAAAATATTTAATAAAAATATCCTAATTTTATTCACAATAACTACAAACAATATTCTCTTGGGACAAAATCTCACAATAAACTGATATATCTTGCTATTTACAATTAATAAATTCAATCCGTACAATTTATAATTACCTCAAGAAATTAATGTAATTAAATATCTAAAGTCAGTCGCAATAGGCAATGTATCAAAACCTATTGAAATACTTTATAAATTATATGTTCATATTTGACAGTTCAAATATTTACAATTAAGTACGTTTCACATTCTCATGCAGTCCCACCTCAGTTTAGTCCAGAGTCCACCAGTCCGCAATGTTCTAGAGTTCTCCGAGCGCTCTCATACACAGTAGCCTTCACTCGTCGAGTTTCACGCTCTCTCGCCCGATCACATCACAAACACCTCGTCCGCCGTCGTCTTGCAATCTCCCATCATCATCCGTCCTCTTCACCGAAGTCCCGCACTTCACTAACTTCGCCCACCGCACTCAGCCACATGGTTTCCGCAAAAGGCTTCTACCAACAGACTCCTCCTGACCCTGGGGCCACTGCTATATTTATAGGGTCGTATGGTCATTGCCCAGAAATTTCTCTAAATGCCGCGTTGCGCCGGGAGTCCTAGTTCCCAGAATATTCTTGTGCATCCTCTAAATTCGTTGACTCCTCCGGAAGGGGGGATAAGGGGCTTTCAATCATTCCCGCAGCTGCTGGGCGAGCGACGGGGAAGCGAGGAGGTCTGCCTCGGTGAAGGGGAGGATCGAGGTGGGTCACCCCCCACAGAGCCGGACCGTGCATAGAGCTCGCGTCTAGTGCGAGGGTCAGCGCGTAACAGTATAGTGCATCCATCGAAGTGTCTATACACAGCCTCTTTGATTACCATTTTGTAAGATAACGTCACTGTTATATAATATCTCGGGAAACAATCAACAGAATCCCACCAAATTTGGCAAACAATTATATTACAATGGCAGGCATGTAAACCTATTTTTTTTACATTGAAACCTGTTTTCAAAATTATGGCAGTAACGCACATGTTCATTTTCTCTTACTCTTAGAGTAGGGTCTACTTCACCAGATTTACTCGCATACATATGTAAAGGAATATAGGCTGATTACTTACATTGGTAACTTCATGTTGTGTAAGGTGTTTGATATTGCCCCCCTAACCCTATATACGCTTAATATTCCATTGTTCTTCATATATGTATTTGACAGACATGCTTTATCTTCCCCCACTCCTCCCTCCTCCACAAACCAATGGATTTCATCTTGATATAGTATCGGAAAATTCGGAGAAAAAAAACGTTTCCGAAAGTAACATAAAGAGTTATGATTTTCCATAGCTTCAGGTTTAAAATTTTAGAACTTGCACACATGTTGCTATGTTATGACTTGATTCATGACATTTGCCAAAAAAAAATAGTGCCACCAGGAGATTGGAAATGATATCAACATTTTCTGATTGTAAATAAGAGTACTAAAACAGTTAAGTCTAAATACTTTTACATATATGCACGAAGCTGTAAACGAAACAATTTCTCCTGGTCCCCAGCATACGATTATTGAAGACATTATAACCTCTACGAACCTACTTATAATTTACGAAGCAGTATTCTAGAATGAGCCCCTTGTGACGCTCCCGACCGTCTCCTTTTAGCTGCTAATCCTTTTCAACAAATATTCGGCTAGCAGGTGGTGCAAGAAGGAGGGATGATAGCAGTTCTCGGAAACTACGAGGCAACAGCGCCAGGACAGAATAGACTTTTTGGTGTCAGGTCCACGTCGAATTGCTGTGCTCGAAAAACATGTAGTGCGTTTGTCTCAAAAACTTTTGTGTTGAAAAAAAATTAATATTTTTAAAAATTTAACACTATTGTGACGATTATCGGCGCATTCTTTCGGCCCAGCGCAACATGAGAGTACAGGTCGCAGGTATTAGGTCGTACCATCACACAGTATATACAGAGCAATCCTCCAAACTGGCTCTTTCGTGGATGGACGATAAGCGGAAAGTCCTGGATGATGGCATACATACCGCCCCCTATGGCTATCAGGCCAAATACGAAAAACAGCTCTGTGTTGGCACTTCTTTAACATAACCGTACTAGTGAAATACAGCACAATTCAAAGCATGCAAAATTTTTACTTTTAATTTTTTTATAATTTAAATATTTTACGCTATGATTACAACACAGGCTCTTGCCATACTAAATATAGTCAGTCAGGTTTTAGTGGTTTTCCGAGTATGAAAGCCAAATAACTGATAGAAACTTGCAAACCGCTGGTTCGAGTGTCGCACGTCCGTAAGTATAAAATTTGGTAAAACAGGCACTGCGAGTGGTAAATATCAACAGCCGAAACAAATTAAGAAACAGAAATAGTTCCCCTAGCCAACCCCCTTATTTCATAGGAAAGGACAGAATACACATTTAAAAAAATACTTTTGTGGATATTTCGAAGATCAGTACTTGATACGGTGTAGCAAATAGTATTTTCCCCTTATTTTGAAATAAAATTACTCACGCTACTCGAAAAATTCGGGCCAAGGGGGGTAGCATTTCGGAAACAGCTACGTTTGTAAACTGTTCACATGCCTCTGTGGTAAAGGTGTATCGTGAGTTGACGAATGGCACCATTGGGAATAACCGTCATGGAAACTGCGGAGCTCTGCGCACCATTGACGTCCGTGGTGAACGTCGACTACGACGGTGCGTGAAGGCCAACCGTCAAGCTACAGTGGAACAGTTCACCATCCAAATGAACCAGGGGCATCCAGGCACGTGTCTACCGCAATAGTTCAGCGAACCCTTCTAATAATAGGGCTCCGGAGTAGACGGAGGGTGACTGCACCCATGCTAACACAGATGCATCGACGAAAACGACTGGAATTTGCTCGACAGGATGGCGACTGGACCGCTGCTTATTGGCGACAGGTAGCATTATCCGATGAGTTAAATTTTCAGCTGCAGAGAACAGATGGACGTCAGCGTGTCCGGCGAGAAACGTCGGAGAACCGACATGCTGCATCAATTGCTGGACGAACATAAGGCGGTGAGGGCAGTGTTATTGTGTTGGGAATGTTCTCGTGGTATTTTCTAGGCTCCATCATCCGTGTGGAAGGCACTCATGGTCGGTTTGGTTATGAATCCATCCTCGGCAATCACTCCGCCCGTACATGATGATTGTCTTTTCTCGGGATAGTGGGATCTTCCAGCACAATAATGTGCCTTGATGCATGGCTAGAAGTGTCCGCACGTGGCTGGAAGAGCACGACCAAGACATCAAAGTTCTTCCCTGGCCCCCAAACAGCCCCGATCTCTATTTAATTGAACATCTGTTAGACCACCTCGATCGTCGTGTTCGCCGTCTGTCTCCTCCGCTACGCACCATTCAACAATTGTGGGACGCACTGCAGACAGCATGGCTCCAGATACCCGTGGAGACCTATCAGCACCTGACTGAGTCACTGCCAGCTCGTCTAGCTGCTGTCCGTGCTGCGAAGGGCGGTTACTCTGGATATTAGCATGTGGGCATAATAATGTGATTCGACTGTGTATGTAAATAATGTATTTTAGGGCAACCTACGGTTTGTTTTGAACCAACATTTCGAAGTCTATATTGATAAGTGTTGCGCAAATTATTCGTTCCGAACAGTAGATTGAGCATGAGAAAAAAGGAAGGAGATGATTTGAGTTGCAGCAGATATGGTTCAAACCCATCATATTTGTTATTTTGACTATACACAACAAGTAAACCACTTCCAAAAAAGTAAGTTTTTTATATGTAAGAAGACATTTGTATTTGCACGAAGTTCATAAAAAGTTACTACTAATAATACATTATTACAAATTTTGAATATGTCAGTAGAGGGATTACAGGGGCTTCGGCACATCGGGACTTGGCACTGGAGTGTAGGAGCTGTTCGAGCTCAGTCATTCCGGCCGACTGGCAGCCATAATGAATCCAGGTGACCTTGACCTTTGACTTTGGTGACCTTTGACTTTGACACTGGTAACATTTGACCTTGAAACCCAAAAAATATTTAAAAATGTAAAAAAATTATTATAAAAATATATTATTAAAAAATTCTTATTAAAAAATTCTTAAAACATGTACATTTCTGGAGGTTTTCCTCGCCGCCTTCACCCCTCACCTATACTCATTCCAGTGTGTATCATCATCTAGGTATTTTCGTTTGTCGTTTGTTTATACATTGCTGGAGGCTGCCATCTTGGGTTTTTCGTTTGACATTTGTTTATACATTGCTGGAGGACGCTATCTTGGTTTTCATATGTTTTAACATCTAGGTGGCACTAATTTATTAATAATCGATATCGCCACCAGGTGGTAGCCATATTTGTTTATGTTTTTAAAGTATAGTTTGTGCTGTCGGAGCCCTCCATGTTGGATTCTATTTGTAACATATAGGTAGCGTTAATGTCACGATTCAGCCACCAGGCGAGCTGTCGGCACTTATATTTATATGCATAGGAAAATATGTAATTTTTCATTCCTATTTTTCAAAAAATATTTTGTCAATCAACAGTATACCTACATGCATGATGCGGGACTTTGACTATATGCATAATTTATTAAATATATTTTTTATTGCAAACTTTAAGACCAATTATAAAAAAGTAATTTTTCATTATAATGCTAATTAAAGTACCTTTGATCCTTATACATACAATTACTTCATCCTTAAATGCATTTTGCATTTTAAATTCTAAATTTTTTTTTACAAACGAGGAATAAATGAAACTCGCAAGTATTTCCAAAACATATTTTATTCAATAAAATCTACAATTACTTCATTCGCATGTTTTTTTTATTCACAGTCTTCGCATCAATTGACCTCAGTTATAAACGAAACCAAGCTTTCGTAAACTCGTGAGCTTCATGGCGACGCAGGGCGAGTTTCAATGCAAACTCCATGCAGCAAAAGCGACAACAAATAGGCGGGTAGTACAGTGCTGGTCCCAAGAGGTTTCGGAATGTCCAAAGGTACAGGAACTAAGGCTGGTGGTGCATACGTAGATGATGTAGGCGAGGAAGGAAGAGAGAAACGATGGTTATTGCAGTTCATCACAGCAATGATGACGTTTTCAGGATCTCTTTTTTTTACAGAACTAGCACTGAAGAATCGATGAGCCCCGAAGTTTAATTTTACACGAACTTGTATGTTTGCAGAAAATGTCATTAAGGTAGAAAATCAACCCACATTTGAAGCAAAGATACCTTATCTGGTTTGGATTCTGACGACGTGCAATGTGTTGGTGTGAAAATACTTTGTCGCAGTAGCTACAGGGATAAGTTTTCTCTGGCAAGGACGGTTCGGCCAATGGGACGAGCTCTGTTTAAGATGGTACAGCCAAAGGACCAATGGCTCTGCCAGTGGTTCGGGTGCTGCAGTCACCGGTGAAGGAGCTACTGGAACAGCCGAAGACATCGTTGAAGTCGATGGCACTGCTTGAAGGCTGTCCATGAAGTATTCCGAGTAGAATAACTTATACAGACGATCTGCTCTCCACGACATCTGCCAGCAAACTGAGCTTTCCGTCATGAATCTAGCTGATTATATAGCAACATACATGTTACATAAAAACTATGCGGCCATACCTCCATGTACCCTTTTCACATTTATAGGCTTACAGTACGTAAGTAGTATGGTTATTGTATCAAAAAATGTTTACCTGTGTCAAAATGCTACACCCCATGGTTCTCACGAAATGGATGTTTAATGTTTGAAACAGATAATGTGTTATGCCTGCGACATAGGCCTATAAATGTGTGATACAGGTTGTTTACAGCAAGTGTTTAAATGTTTTCCACCATCACTTGTGCAGTGAACCAAGCAGCCAACCAATGACTCAAGTATGTAGTGTGGCCTACATGTTAGGAACTGTAACGTTGGATCGAAGCTTCGTGTATGTTTAGAACGAAAATGGTGGGTCCTTCGCACTTGCAACAAGAGGATCATATTTGTTGCGTACGTAATACTGCTCAATAGGCCAGCATCAAACATTACAAAATCCCGACGGTACAAAAGTTGCATACAATAAGAAGGTGCCCCCCCCCCCTGTTATTTTCATTACCGTGGAAGGTATAAACACATGTTTGCTGTAGTTTAAGGATCCCAATAACAGAAAACAATGTTCGGAGTATTGTCATTTAATGTCACTTAGTTTCCGATAATTCGGGAGATTACTGTTTTCAAATTTGATTTTCAAGGGGTCGTTCCTCCCTTAATATTGCATGTAGGTACAAAGTATCCGTTATATTTACTACTTATTTTTTAATAAGGAATCATCTCTCGGAGTTTATCGGTGATTTTTAGAGAGACATATATATATATATATATATATATATATATATATAAGGCAATGACTACACGCAATCAGTTTGACAATTTTATCGTGGTGATTAGCTGGATGACTGCATTACGCACGTGCTGATGTGTCCATTTTTCATCATCGGTCGCAGGACATTTAAATTACGAACAATACTGTGTCGTATAAGTTCTTCAATATCTGCGAGTTCTGTACTAAAAGCGAGGCTTACGACTATCCAGCTCCTCATCTATATGAGTAAGAAGTCTATTAGTCACTCCTTCGAATATAGAGCTGAGTTTTGTTTCCATGCTGCTCACACTTTCTAGCTGTGTACTTAATGCATTCATCATGCCTGCACCTCCGCTCGATACATTAAGGTGCTCGACTAGTTTAGCAGAAAGGTCGGAAAAATCCTTAACGTCGACCTGTTCAAGGTTCGTCTCCACAGCGGTGAGCTTGTCTTCCAAAGCAGCCAGCTTGTCTACACCCTCGTTCACCACAATAAGGTGATCCTTCAACATAGCTGCCAGGGAAGTAAGAACTCTGCTGTCATTTCGTTCACCCAAGTCAAGGAGCTTTGCCTCCACAGCTGTAAGCTTGCTTCCCAGCATGTTCCGAACATCGTCAGTCAATGTCTGAATTTGTGTATTCATTGTAGTGAACATTGTACCGACAGCGTCGAGGTTCGATTCCAGCTTCTTACTTATTGAGACCAGCACGATGTCACTCGCAGTCTTGGCATTAAGGTGATTGTCTAGTTTTGTAGCTAGACCAGCAAGACCTCTGGCGCCAACTTGCTCTCCCACATCAACTATTTTCTCCTCAATAGCTGAAATTTTGCCTCCTAAAGCATTTAGTTCCTGTACATCTTCAGTTGATTTTCGAATCTGAGCTTCCGTCTTAGTAGACATCGCATTCGTGTTCCCGAACAGTCATCCTTCCACAGCTTCAAGCGTATCGCCAGAAGCAAAATCAGTCAGTTGAGACATGCGCTCGATTAATGTAGCAAGCCACAAGTCCATATTAGTAGTCAGTATATTCGTATCGAAGAGATGGCCTTCCACAGTGGCGAACTTCCCACCCAAAATGGTCAGTTTGTGAACGTCTTCAGTCAATGGATGTAATTCATTTGTCATTGCCATATGAACTGTGCTGGCTATTCGCTCGCCCACACTGCTCAGTTTCGTCTCTAAAGCAGCGATGCCAGTACCGGTCAATAGTGTGCGAAGATGCATCTCAATGCCGGCCTGAAGTTCTGCCACTGGTTGCAACGCTTCCGAAGTAGTGCTGCGGACAAAGGATACATTGACCGCATCACCATCATGTTTCGCCCCTCCGAGATTCTTGGCCCGTTTCCCTCCGAAACTGCAGTTCCCGATGCTAGTATATGGAATACAGCTGTCCATCGCACGATTCAGGCCATTATGACCGAACTTGGATACAGCATAGCTCATCTTTCACTTATGAATGATAATGAACTGATCGAAACCCCTGTGGTACCTCCCCTTATGAGGTGGAAAATCCTTTACTATCACAAGGAAACTGTGAGGTTCGCACCAGCAACATGAACACATGTCTTAAAATCTGTCGAATTTCATATCTGTATTAACATGATCGGAGTAGACATGCCGTAAATTCAGGTCATCTATGCGAAAAAGAACAAGGAAATTAGCATTGTCACACAGAAGCTTCTTAGGCATATGTGAATAAGTTTGACATAGGTAAATCGAATCCAACACCACATGTCGTCCCATGCTGAAATACTGCTGCATTGTCGACTGTTTCTCACATACCGCATCGTCGAAAATAAACACAGAGTTTGGTAAAGCATCACTTGGCTGCACGACTTCTTCATTATCACTAAAAGGAAAATATCGAAGTCCGTCTACAGCCTGTAATATTTGCGTTAGTCATAGGTACTTTGGCTGTTGTAGTGATTTCGATATAGGTAAACGTTCACAAACCTAAGACTGTTGGGTTACTCCAAAAGGCTGAGAAGCAAACATGTCTTTCCACAACTGCTCGGTTCTGCTATGATACCCCGCACAGTGCTAGGTAGTAGCTTTCCATGACATAATCCACCGTCATCAGTTTCATCATCGATGATGCTGATGCAGGCAGGAAGCATGGTAGACTGTGGTACAATCTCAATTAAACCGATGCATTAATGGTTAAACCGCGATACTTATTTCAGTCATTAAGCATGAATGTTCAAGTTCGAGGTTGGGTGATGTGGTCGGCCACAAAATGTGTAAAGTATATGTGGAAGCATGGCACTATCTCCATTGAACTGAGATGTAAATGATTAAACCTCGAAACTTGTGTCAGTCTTCAGACATAAACAATCAATATCGAAGTCAGGTAATGTGGTCGGCCACAAGACATATTAAGTAGTCGTGGAGGCATGGCACTAACTCCATTGAACTGATATGTAAATGAATAAACTACGATACATATGGCAGTCATCAGACATTAACGGCCAAGATACAGGTAAGGTGGTGTGGTTGGCCACAAAACATATGAAGTAGACATAGCAATAAAGATATGTTAGTATGCTGTAATGTGCCATGAAAGTAAGATCAAGAGTGGGCGTGTCTGGTAAATACATTTATCAACGCCCTCCCATTCGAGATGCACATTCCAGGCTATAAATATTGTGGTCCCAGTACGCGACTAGCACGAAGATTAAAGCGAGGTGATTTCCCTGTCAACTCGTTGGAAGAATCATGCTAGGAACATGATATTGCCTATGCGACCATTAGTAAGTTCGAAGATAGGCACATGGCAGACACTGTTCTTGCAGATAAAGCCAAGTCAATAGTTGGATCGTCCATGTTCAAACTTGGCGAACGTTTAGCTGCTTGGGGAATGTCCAAGATTATGAAAACAAAAGTCAAGAGAGGAATGGGTTTAAAGTTTGGAAGGAAGAAGAAACGAACTAGCGGAGGTAGTAAACAACGCAAAGTAAGGAGGAGGAAGCGCAGAGGCATTTTGCCCTTCATCTTGCAAGTGCTAGGTGTTCTCGGTAGTCTTATCGGTAGTGCAAGTGGTATTGCTAGAGCTGTGAATACGGCGAAGGAGGAAAACAAACAGTTATCGGAGACGTTGAGACATAATAGGAATATGGAAGTGTTTGCTAGAGGTAAAAAAACAGCAGCGGACTGTATCTTTATCCGTACCACGCGGTAGGGGGAGGCGACAGCAGGAAGAAGCGATTACATCGGAGAGTCAGGCGAAAGAAGCGTTCTTAAGGTCCCTGCCCAACTGACCACTCACTAACATAGACACATGAAAGTTTGCATGCAAATCAAAAATGGTCCATTTCCAGGGCGTCTTCATGCGTGATCGCCTACCGCACCACGCGAAGCAGGTTGAGTGTGGTATAGTAAACCTAGATACTAGCATCGGGCCGGGAACTCATTAGACTGCATATAAAAAGCATGGCGATATGGTTGAATACTTTGACAGTTATGGCAACTGATGGGCCCCGCCAGAACTGAAAACTTATTTGAGAGGGGCAAGATTATACTACAACCATGAGGCAGAGCAACTGCCTCGAGAATGGAATTGTGGACACCTATTTCTGCACTTCCTTTCAATATATATATATATATANAAGGATGCACAGGGGTAACCATCAGTCACGTCTGTAACCCTGACCGTGTCGGCCAATAGCTCAGAATTGCATTCTGTGCACTTCCCCCCACTCAACCTGGACGGTGTATGGTCCGTTGCGGTGATAGATTTTCAAACTTACTACTCAGTTCCAAACATTGAAGAAGGCAATTGTATGTTTTGTTATGTCAAGGGAGGCGATAAGAGAGGGGATGTATGTATACCCATAGGTTCGTATGAGATTGAAGATATAGGCGAGTACCTTAAGTGTGAGCAAGGGCCAGATGTGACATTGGTGCTGCGTGATGTATTGTACTGCACAGATAGACTTCACGCAAAGCGATACACTTGCTGCCATGCTAGGTTTAGAGAACATAAAATACAAAGTGAATAAAACACATGAGTCTACCCTGCCGGTAAACATCTTCCCCATTAACGTTATAAGAATAAACTGTAATTTGGTTAGCGGATCGTACCTCAACAGTAAGCCTAGTCAGACACTACACGAATTTTTTGCTATGGTACCACCAGGCTTTAAGCTTGTGAACATACCGAAGATACCAATTTACATTTTGTTCGTGATGGAGAACATACAGGAAGTTGTCGTCTCTATAGTAGACAAAGACAGCCATTTGATTAATTTCCGAGGCGAGAAAATAACAGTACGCTTAAATTTAAGGAAATATGGGACTGAAATTTAAGTATGTGCATACAAAAGCAATAAAAGAGGCTTACTGTGCCAAACCTAAAGTCAGTATGAGTCGAGCATGCAGAGAGCTAACATCTGAAAATGTTAATTTCCTTAGAAGATTGGGTCTGTCGATCAACAGCAAGTATAGACGTGGAAATATTAAACATACCAGAGCCGGCGGGGATCGAAGATGCAATCACCAAGGCGGAAAACCACACATACACTCCCTATCTGCCAGGTCCATACGTACCCTCGTCCGAAGTTCAGATCCCGGTACAAAACCAAGATATATACACCGTCCCATGTAGTTAATATTTGAGGTTCCGAGGAACACTAACAAAGGAAGGCAATGCCCTACCCATGACAACAAAAATAATAAGAAACTGTATACTACACATGATAAGTAGAATCGCATACGAACTGAATGGATGTGAAGTGGGTGCCTCGAGGGATATCGGAATCATGGCCACCATTACGAACTATCTCTCATTGACACATAACCAACTGCTAGTGGCTAAAATGGCAGGCTGGGGGATCGAAGAGGACTTTACGGTCCCGGTATATGCTAATGGTAAATTTAAAGTATGTATTCCGCTGGCCATGCTGGTAGGGTTCGCCGAAGACTACAAGTATGTAATTATTAAGTCTAAGCAGGAGTTAGTTATTTTCATGGCCAGCATGCAAACGAATGTGCTCCTAGATACTGCTGCCGCACCGGAAGCTGCAGCATTGGCGATACGATCTATAGAATTGTTACTTCCACACATGCAAATAAAAGTGTCAGAGCATGTGAAATTTTTTAAATATGCGGAGAAAGGAAGGAAAGTCAATATTGCGTTTAGTACATGGAGTTTAGAGACGTGCCCGAGCACACCGCGCACCATGAGCGTAAATTGGAATGTTAAAAGTAGTTTCACGAGTGAAAAACAGCGCTATATAATAGTTTCAGACAGGCAAACAGAATGCCATCAATACGGACTGTTCGAAATTTGATCATGTAAATATTAAGAACGTTAAAATATTACCAAACTCTGAGTCTTACCCATATGGAGATTTGAACATTTATTTTACAAATGGTATGTATATGGTGGCTTATCAAATGTACGCCGACTTTCAGAGATCCTACGATGGGCAAACGCAGTCACCAATGCTAGAACCGAACGTGTTCATGAACACTGCTCCCATACTAGTGTTTGACGTCAGTAAACTGGATGATCGAATAAAGTCAGGCGTAGTAGACTGTAGGATCGAAAGGAATGCCTCGGAGAATTTCCCGACTTTCACTCAAGCCTACACTTTAATAATTCACGACAGACCAGTCACATACAATGTAAGCGACAGAGTAGTTCAAATACTAACATAATTCACAACTATAGTTCATTCAACATCTGACTGTCATAATGTTCGCGAATGTTCAGGGCTATGTGTAACAGCGTGGTTTCATTATTAAACATATCTGTATAGCATATGATGACGGGCGTATAGCAACAAGGACATTCCTTCCCCGTTTCCATGGCCAGCACTCGACAGTAAACGTAAGGTAACATATATATGGCTGGAAAAACACTATCACTGTCTCAAGTGGGACGATGGTGATGTAGAATATGATAAAGTGCGTGATGTACTTACCTGTGTGTTAAATGGGGATGGTGTGGTCTTTGTGGCAAGTCCGGAGCAGAAGAGGTGGTTAAGCGTCTATTTCATCGTAAAAGTAAAACTATTTGATGTACACACAGAGTAGGTCAAAAAAATCGAACATGAATGTAATGCATGCAACTTAGACCGGTAATGTCCGTACTTGAACGCTCTGTTGTTAAGGATGTAGGTTATGACCCATCGTGATGGGGGGTAATTTTTTCGAACAGCAGCCATTATACACAGAGGTGACAAAAGTCATGGGATACCAATAGGCAAATATACAGATAGCAGTAGTATCGCATACATAATGTATAAATGGGCAGTGCATTGGTTGGGCTTTCATTTTTAGTCAAGTGATACATGTGAAAAGGTTTCTGACGTGATTATGGCCGCACAAAGGGAATTAACTGACTTTGAACGCTGAATGGTAGTTGGAGCTAGATGCATGGGACATTCCATTTCGGAAATGGTTAAGGAATTCAACATTCCGAGATCCACAGTGTCAAGAGTGTGCCGAGAATACCTAATTTCAGGCATAACCTCCCACCATGGACAACGCAGTGGCCGACCTCCTCCACTTAATGACCGAGAACAACGATGTGTGTGCAGAATGGTCGGTGTTAACAGATAAGCAACACTGAGTGAAATAACCGCAGGAATCAATGTGGGACGTACGAGGGACATGACCGTTAGGACAGTGCGGCGAACTTTGGCTGTACTGGGCTATGCCAGCAGAAGACCGACTCGAGTGCCTTTACTTACAGCACGGAATCGCCTGCAGCACCTCTCCTGGGGTCGTGACCACATCGGTTGGACCCTAGACGACTGGAAAACCGTGGCTTGGTCTGATGAGTCCCGATTTAAGTTAGTAAGGGCTGATGGTAATGTTCGAGTGTGGCACGAATCCATGGACCCAAGTTGTCAACAAGGAACTGTGCAAGCTGGTGGTGGCTCCATAATGGTGTGGGCTGTTTTTACATGGAATGGACTGGGTCCTCTGGTCCAACTGAACTGATAATTGACTGGAAAGGGTTATGTTCAGCTACTTGGAGACCACTTGCAGTCATTCATGGACTTCATGTACCCAAACAACGATGGATTTTTTATGGATGACAATTCACCATGTCACCGAGCCACAACTGTTCGCGATTGGTTTGACTAACATTCTGGACAATTCCAGATAATTATTTGGCCACCAAGATGACCCGACATGAATCCCATCGAACATTTATGGGACATAATCGAGAAGTCAGTGCGTGCACAAACTCCTGCACCGGCAACACTTTCGCAATTATGGACGTATATAGAGGCATCATGGTTCAATATTTCTGCCACGGACTTCCAACGACTTGTTGAGTCCATGCAACGTCGAGTTGCTGCACTTCGCCAGGCAAAAGGAGGTCCGACATGATATTAGGAGGTATTCCATGACTTGTGTCGCCTCAGTGTAAATAGCTGACTTGCGATGAGGGAAACCACTTTAATATACGTTATCATCATGGACGGGCTTATTGCGAAGCTGAACAGTTACGCTCAGTAAAGGGCACTGTTGGACCTCGTGGTCGGGAAGCTGTACTTGGCATCGGATTTCCAGAGGGCAGAGACAACTTATGGCAAGTGTATTATGTGTTTGCTAAATGCAGAGTTTCGAGTACGACTTCCTTCCCGATATTTTCAACTTATCACCGAAGACGACATGTCAAGCTTAATGCTACTACAGTACAGATTATCTATGCCGGCATCATACCTATTAGCAACGGTAAGACGATGCACGTTCTCGAATATTCATAATGTGGAAGAATGACTCTATCTCTCTCTTACCGCAGTAGCACTTCAAACATGTACACGACATTCAACACGCTGGACGTGGCCAAGTACGACAGTGATGTGACGACCAGCTACTGGTGCATTCTCTTCAAACCTCCCGGACAGCCTGCACAAGTGGAAAGTGGCAACGGACTTGAACACTGGGTGTGTCAAAGCGAAGATGAATGTCTTATCCTATACCCGATACCATGCAGTATTGTTTTATGTGCTGTATATTACCTGAAGCTGGACATGGAACTGCCTTGCATCATCAGTGCTATGATAGCACGTGCAAGCTAAGAGAATATACAATAGGTATGGTTTAACCAGTCAATTGCATATGAACTATGTCGAGCCAACAGTGGTGATGAAAGTAACCGCTGGACCGAGTCCTGTACAGGTGACCAGCATACAACCTACATGAAGCGAGGAACGGTTACATGGAAGACAATGTGTTCACCATTAACATGTGAAGTTTATTTGGCAACATTATAAGAAGAGGCGAGTGTTACATTTAGCCTGCAATCGACAGCAGTGCATCATTCAGTAGACAACTAATGTCGCCGCCGCAGCCATGTACAATACGTTTGACATACGTGACTGCGAACTGTTTCTGCCAGAAAATGTGAACTTGTACATGATATACTTTATCGGGTATAGGAGGGTGGTGTTTAAACCAGATCTTGGACATGGTGATAGTGAAAATCATATGTGAGGATATCATGGCACATGGGATAATTTCCACAGTGAGATTCTACCCTGCTAGAAGTATCATCGGTGTGCCATCGCTAATATCTGGCCAAACAGCCAGCTACCTGCAAATAGACATATTCTCGCATTACGTGTTGAATTTGAAGATATTACCGAACTGCATCATGAGAACAGGAAAGTTGACTTTACCCTGCGTGATGTAGATACTGGCTCAACCTACCGATGGACTGAAGAGTATACAGGTCACATACATACTAGCATGCTGGAAGCCTGTGGAAGCAAATGGATTCCATCCTGCTTGGCCAAAGAATGTTGTGTATATAATTGAAAAGAAAGCCTACAAGTATGTCATGAATACTGAAGCTCTCGGCCAAGGTATGAGGGGTATATAAGTGAAAAAAAATCGTACATGTACATCAGGAATGCTGAAGATCCCGACCAAGGTATGAGGGGTATATAAGTAAAAAAATCCTACATGTATATTATGAATGCTGAAGCTCTAGACAGCACGATGGCCAAGGGATAACTAACATGTCACAGCAAGTGCAAGTGTTGGCAGGCTATGTGTGACCTTACTGCATGCATTCTACTGATGTTGACCAAAGCTCTGAATTAGTGGTGGTGCTGACATCACGTACATGGAGAGAGTTATATCAGCCATGCTTATCCAGTCAGTCGACCTCAGTGATCTAGCAACGATGAGCATGCCATTCCATCCAGAGGCCACCAGAGCAGTGTGACGCCTGGTAACAGCAGCATTACATATGATGTCGGTGATGTGGCAGAGCTCAGGAAGTACAGCGAGGATTGCGACAGCGTTGTGCATTGGCTGCTAGCACACAATCCTGCAGGATACGAACACTGCCAGCAGATGATCGATTGAAGTGTGCTGGGGAGGTGTGTTGTTCATAATATGAGAACAAACACTCCCATGCCATGTGGGGCAGACGAGGTGGTAACACACACCATGTTACATGATGCTATATGTTTATCTATGAAATCTTACTTTTTTTCCCCCATGTTTTAAATATTGTATACTTTTTGAGAGAAAATAAAAAAATCCTGAAAATCTAGATTTTTTCATTCAGCAAACATATGTTTACCATTTTACCAACTATGTTTTTTTTTATGGCGAACGAATTAGCACATGTATATGTTTTTATAGGGAGTGATTTAGCATGAAGCAGATTATGAATGGAAGGCGCAGAGACTTCTAAACATCTTTTTTCCCTGTGTGCTGGCTTTAATTTTGGTTTTAAATGTGTTTGGAATGTATGTGACGAGTGTTTTATTATTTAAGGAATGTTCTCTGTTTGTCCCCATCAGTATGTTCTGTCTGTTCCTACCAGTATGTTGTCTTTTTTTTTTTATAAATCGGTATGGTAAAGGGTATATTTTTTTCATCAATCGGTATGGTAATGGGTACATTTTTATCATCAGAATGGTACCATGTAAATTTTTCTCAAGTGTCGACCCTGGACCCTCTTGTCTGTGCCTTGTGTGTATTCTCGAATGGGCTAAAGTCAAAAGTGTGTTACTTTTTTCCAGAGTATTAAAGTTTGTATGATAAAATAAATATGCATTCGTGAATTCTTTTTGCAACATATTAAAGTTTTACAAGATAAATGACTAAGCTATCGATCTCTGTTGGAATAATAAATTTTACGTAGCTAGTGTAAAGCCACTGCTGTAGGCGAGCTGCTCGCCTCCTTTTCCCAGGCTCCAGGTGGCCCACGTGCCCACCTGCTACATGTTCAGCAGGAAGAGCAAAATACACCTTATGCACTGCTGCCAAGTCGTGAATACAGCACGTGGTGCCAACCTTAACTCTGGCTGTCTCTGCTGGTGCTACACAGCAAGTCTAAAGATAATTTTCGAGGCCACCTTTATTTGCAAAGTGTTTTACCCCTTTTCCTTAATTAATTTTTTATAAAGTTATTTTAATACACATAAAATTTAATATCATACGTTGTTTTAGTGACTGCTAGAGTCTCATTGAAGATTTTAATTTTATTGTTTCTTTAAATTATAAAAAAACTTATATATACTAAATATTGGTTTTCATTACCAATAGTGTTTTTTTAACTTATGAAAGCAGGACATAACTCGAGATAAGAAAAAAAATATTTTTATTAACACATTTAGTTATGCACAAACATCATAATCTTATTATTCTTCAGCATAATACAAGGAATACTTTTTTTTACACGTTTTTCTTGTCTGTGTCTTGGAGAGCATTAAACAAGTTATGTTTTTAATTAATGTACCATGGGTTCTTGTAGTTTTTTTTATAAATGTACAATGGGTTATCATAACTCCACAGTCTTATGGTTTCGGAGTTGCACAGAGCACAGAAATATCAATAGTTTTTGCACTCGTGAAGTCTTGTGGCATACATCTCGACGAGCTGTCGAAACGGCGGGCAACGGCAATACTTGTGAAGGTATACTAAGTTCGTACCGATAGGGCACGCATTGCGAATCGCCGACTCTTGGCATCTTCCAAACACATACACAGGGTAATAGGGAATTATGGCAGAGTCCAGCATTGTCAGAATTTCCTCGTATGGAATATTTCCCTCGTCCAACTTTAGTCCATACGTTTCGTACATCTGTAGGCGATACGCCTGTTGCATGGTGGGGTCGAGGTGCTTCCATGGACACTGCAGTAAAAAAGTGAAAACTTTGGATTTCTTGTCTTCGTCACTGTACGAAATGGCAAACTGCTTGATGGTGTACGAGTCCAACGAGCGAAAACCTTCGATAATGCAAAATATTTCGTACGATTTTTGTTATATATAGAACAATTTAAGTTCCTATGCACACACCAAGTTTCACAAATTTTTTATAAAGTCATTTAAAACTTCATTGAGGTCCATACACATCAGGCACATGTGTTCTGGGTTGGTTTCCTTGCCTCGTCCGGTACGGAAATCCGGGAGTGACCCCAGAAAATATGTTTATCCACTTAGATGAATATTTTCCCCCATTAGGAAGTTATTTAAAAAAAATTGTTTATTAAAATCTATTTTGATTACATACAAGATGTACATCCCACTCAAGTCCGTGGTAGTACTTGGTCAGCCAGTAGTTCATCTTCTTGTTTTTCTCGTCAAAGTGTTTCCACGAATATGGGTGGCGGGAGGAACGTGTGCATGTTTTGTCATCGTCGTCATAGGACACTGCGATCTCCTTGAGCATGTAGTCGCTCTAACTCTGGAAGCCTTGCAGATTACAGTACATCCTGATAAAAACTGAGGTGGGAAGTAGTGATCTTCATGCTGATATATGATTAGCTGAGCAAGTTCACCAGCCCCGAAAAGCAGTCGTAGCTCACTACTCTGCCGTGCAAAATCAAACAGTAGGCAGCAGTGTCGCAGGCATATTTTCCTTGGAAAAAATTTCTATTCGACAATCCACCACGCCATTTTGAACTAGCTCATTTTGTTTGGATGTGTTAAAGACCAGCAATGGCGCAGTTTGGCAGAATGTTTCTGGGCTCCGGATGGGGTAAGACTCGCACCCATAGTAGGAGGCTTCAAACTGAATGTACAGTTAATAAAGCAAAGTAAATTCTTCTTGGTCCAAGGTGTTCAAATCCATGTATGGATAGCTTTCGCTATTCAAAAATGTTTTTACATTCTGGATGTTGCAATGATCGAAGATCGATTTTTCTGCCGAGATGTTGTGTTGCTTGTTCGTTTGAAATGACAATATGACGTAGCGAGGTTTTTTCATTCTTGAAGATGTCTTTACGACCCAGTGGTTTCGCGTGACAGATTACAGGACCGGGCAAGTAACCAAACTCAAACTCCTGAAGTTTATGTCAATGATTTTTTCTTTCTTGGTGTAGTTCAGTGGCTTCATGTGTTCACGTGTGCTCGGAGTCACGTGGGGAACGACACACTCCATGTTGGTCAGGGTTACAGAATCGAGATGCAAGGTGGCTGGCATTATCACCAGTTCTTGCTTGGCACCTATAATTATCTTCCTATAATCTTCGGCGAAAACAAGTAGCATCGATATTGGCACGCTCACTTCGAACTTACCTTCTGCGAATATGGGAATTTAGTATCCGTCTTCCATTCCCCAGCCTGCCATTTTTACCATGTCGAGAATGTTAGGCGTGAGCAAGAGGTAATTTTTTATGGTGGTGGTTATGCCCACATCCCACCTTTCGTCAATAGTAACACTGTACAGTTCGTGCATTACTCACTCGAAAACATGGATTATACAGTTGCGAACGAACACGGTGGTGGTGGGGTGGGACCCATCCTCTTTTGAAAGTGTACCTCGGATGCGCAGGAATGATTGCGAAGGCAGGGCGTAAATATCTTGGTGCTGTATCTGGATTCGAACCTCACACCCGAGGGCGTAGGGGCCTGTCAGATACAGCTGGTAGCAATGCAGCTCAAACTAGTCGAATCTGTCGATGGACGATCTCTGCCCACTGGTTTATGTTCAATACGTTGTCGTCTTTCATGCCTGTTCACTTTTAACCCTAGGCTACATAAATCTTCTCGTTGGCATATGTTACCACGCTGGTGTCTCGAGCTCTACTGGTCGAAGGTTTGGTGCTGCGCTCGACTTTATGCACAGTTCGTCTCGCGAAACTCAATCCCATCGTTTGAAGTGATTTCTTCTTTTCTGAAGCCTATCTGCTTATCGTCCTGATCGACGATCCTCATGACCACTTCGTGTGCGCTCTTCACGATCACGGGAATGTAAATTATGCTTTTCGGAATTTCTACCAGTTTATAAACTGGTGGGGCCATCGGCGTGAACTCGTGCAGCATATTGCTGGTTTTACCATTGATGCAGCAGCTGCTCGCTAAATTAGAGTATATGTGTATCACATTTACCGGAAATATGTTCACCAGTCGCTAGGATTCGTGCATTTTACCAGCTTCGTAGATTCGCGTCTCGAACCCCAGCATTGGCTCGATGGTTTCCGGTTCAGTGAAATCGATATCGGCACTGCAAAATATTTCTGCCTTCAGTGTGTTTGGGTTACCATGCAGTTCGAAATTCACGTCCGATGGCACAGATTCCTTGATGGAATTGGCGATGTCCAGTTCCTATACATCGGAGGGAATGCTTATTTCCTTCACATATTCTGCCACTGTGTACCGGAATGCAGAATTCACGTTTTCTTCTATGTTTGATATGGAGTTGCAAGTTTGAAAATCCATAAGTAAAACGAACCACTCACCTTCCAGCTCCAAGGGTGGGTAAAACGTCGCCCTCAGCTTGGATGTATTACCACTAAAAATGATGGACACCGACATACTGATTGGGGAATATAGGTGCGACCATCTATTATGTAAAAAGGTTAATGAACAATTATTCGCCTACGATTTCTTATTATTCCACCGCACCAGAAAGTGAAGACACAAGTGTCCGCAGTTCCATGTGTTCGACATCTGCTTCATCTCGTAGTTGTAAGTCAGTTTGCAATTTTCAAGTACTGCTGCAGTTCGGGCGGAGGACGCAATTTCCCAAAACTGTCATAGTATACTGCACATTTGCCACATTTGACATAGGTTACCCAGTGCATGCCGGACCCGGCTGTCGTGTTCAAGTTGATAACAGCATATTCGTCACGTTTGGTTTTAGGGGGCAACGTATCTCGCATGAACACACCGCAAAAATGAGGTATCTTCAATTTGCGTGCAAACCGTTCCAAATCCACGCTTGTGAGTGGTCATTTCGGTAGAGATTTCATTAACGCCTCCTGTTACAATGCTTTCGCACACCTCTTCCTCCTTGGTAGGGCTGTCATAGGAAAGTCCTTGGCCGTTTTTTGTTGTGGTTGTGGTTTTCCTCCAATTGATTACGTTCGTTCGAGGCTCGTTTCACCACACCAACGATATTCGTTACGGCCCCACGATACCACCCAGAGCACCAATTGCAGGTATCAAGGTGGAAAGGAATCATCCTGTCTTTATTCTCTCTCCTCTCGGAACTTCGTCTCGCTTTCTTCGCCCACGTGCCAGTCTTTACCTTGGCTTTCATCGTGTTGGAAAAGCCCCATGTGACTATTTTTTCACCGAGTCTTGTGTCTGGTGCGCGATGTATTTCATCCGCCCTATGCGCGAGTTTCTTGTCTGCCAGGAGCCTGGCTTGCATAGCATTGTGCTGGGATTATGAGATATCGTGTCACTTGCACACCTCGTCCAGCGCATTGAAGCCCATATCGCCTTGTGCCAACATTTTAGCTAACTTGGTTCCTGGCCCGCAGAACCTGTATCCGGGAATGTGCAGCTCGAAAGGTAGATTGTTGATAAGCGTATCGACGATCCCTCTTCCAGGTTTGATCTTTCATCTACGAGTCATCGCATGCTACTGCACTACGAACCGATTTATACCCGACTTTTACACTTTTTCGTTTCAGTATCATTCTAAACCTGGAACAGTATGGGCATAAAGTGCTAATGAAACATCTTCTTTGTCGTTTGTCGTTTATGTGGTAAAGCATTTACAGCTTTGCAGAATTTACAACAAAATGAAATAACTACCTGCAAAATGAAAAGTTCAAGTGTGACTTTTGAATGCAAAATTTGCCAGAGGCAGCCTACTCAGAGTGATATTTTGAAGAGACATTCTAAAATTTGCAGCACTGATTCTGTGCAATCTCCGTACTCTGCAGGATAGTAGTGGTAACATACATATTATCAAGTAAGATGTGACTACCCATATGCATTCATGCTGAAGATGTCGAAACCTCACACGATGCACGCCATGGCACACTGTTGCCCAATACCATGAGAGGACTAATTTGCGGGCCATTGTGTTGCGGTAATACATGTGTGCTTCTCAGCCTAAATGGTTTTAGGTTCGAGAATGTGTACCTGTACTCCAAATCGCTCCAGCAACCGAAATACCAGCATCTAGCATGTGTACTGCAGGCCATAGAGGGCCTACGATATTTACCTTGCAGTGATAACGAAGCCATTGTGCTACCAAGGGAATAATTGCCAAACTCGTTTATTTTCGACGATGTGGCGTGTGAAAAACAGACTTGTATTCAAGAGTACTTTAGCATGAGATGGCATACGAATGTGGACTGTGTGTATTTGAGCCAAACTTATTCGCACATGCCAAAACATTTACTATGCGATAATGTGAATTTCCTAGTGTTATTTCGCATGGACGATACGAACTTGCAGCATGCGTAAGAAGACCATGTCAATACAGACATGACAAGAGTTTAAGGATATGTGTTCTTTGTGCTGGAATGAGGAGTAATGCATATTGTTGATCGATAAGGATTCGCCAATACATAAAGGAATGCACAGGCATGGCCCCCATCAGTTTATAGTAATGTGCCGACCATGAGTCACAATACAATTTCCAAGTTCGGGCATGGTCTACACTCCTATGATGATGATGGAAATGAGCAAATTGAAGCTCGCCTCACCGCTGTTCGCAGGGGCCAGTCGCTTCTTGGGCAAAATATCGCGAGTGTGAAAAATTAAGTGGTGGGAGATTTTGTAGCTGTCAACCGGAAAGTAGAGGGCGTGGAGGCACGGATAATAGACCTGATCAACATGTCGAATGCGCAGAGATGGGAAGAATTAAAGGCTCTTCAAAATATGATAACATCCAAACTGGCTGCCAAAACCGATGTTGTGAGGCATAGCAAGAAGGTGCTGGATGCGTGAATTGAGCGACTAGAAAGGTTCGAAAATTCACTATCCTCAACTCGAGAGTGAATATGTATATATACCTGTGTGGTTGTGTGTTTATTCCATTTTATGAATGATGGCGGGCCGAACTGAATTGACGACTGAGCTGCAGCGGGCCATCGAAGCTGCTCGCACGGAATATCTACTCGCGAAATGTTACAACTGTTTCTCGACAATAGAAGGGAAGAGGTTTACAAGCCGATAACCAGCTGTCTCGACGAACTTGGTCGACAACACCAGGAGGAAGCTTAGTCCCGGCCGGATATCAAACACGAAATCAAGGTGGAAGGACCGACCCCGATGCATAAACAGAAAAGATGTGCAGAGTTGCCCAAATTGGAAGGGTTCATCACTAGCGAAAAAGATGATCTTCCTCTGATCGATTTGCTGTGTGCACGGGAATTCAAACGAGCACGAGAGTGCGGACCCGAGGTGGGCACCCTGGTCGGGTACTACATCGCTTCCTACTCCGATCGGAACAGCGACAAGGGTTGTTTTCGTTGGGTTTGGTAGGCATGCTGGTGTTATACATTGGAGCTCCTGTGTCTGTCCTACTTTCACTGAGGAGTTTTGGTTCTCCCTGGAGAGCTGCAGACTGCTGTTCTCTGGGTCACTAATCCTTCAGGTAAGCCAACCTGCCCTTGCTGACTGACCACCTTGGGTCGTTTCTTGCCCCTGCTGCACGCTTTCGTTTTGCAGCGAGCATTTGTTCGTGCTATGCTTTCACGGCGCGGCCTGTCTGTTTCAGGACTGCCAACCTCGTGGAAGAGGAAATTCGTAATCGTAAGTTACTTGATTAAGGGGGTGGAAACTATTGCGAATATCCATTTGCAGTTGTTGCAGAATTGATGTACCACGTTGAGGGCCCTGTCTGCCCTGCAGTCCGACAACTTGCATTCATCTTGGAGCACCTGCCAATATCTTTCCCTAGGTAGTGGGGAAGGAGGTGGAGGTTGCTGCGGCATGGGAGGTGGTTTACGCTGCAGGGGTGGCCTGTGCCTTGATTGCGGAGAGTTTTTAGGATACCGCTTCTCCATCTCTCTTAAGTACACTTCACATAGCCATTACTTGGCATTATACACTTTCTTGCAATTGGGGAATGTTTTTGCATTGGTGCAATTGGGAATCTTGTGCGCTCCTGAGCAGTGAGGGCATACATTCTAGAACCGACACTGCGCTGTCACATGTCCAAATCTGTAACAGTTTGAGCACTGCAGGGGGCAATTAGGATGCTTATATGACACTATTCGCACTGACAGGTTAAGTATGTGTGTGACAGCAGCTATCGCATTTTCACTGCCTTGGGGAACGCCCAACTGAAACATATTAAGTGGTTCCCTGAGTATGTTATTCATTTGGTGAATCACAATTACTGGCACATTTTGAGGCGCCAGGTCGTCGATAATTCGGGCTACACTTGTGCCAGCCGGGATGTCATTTAATACATACTTTATGGGTTTTTCGGCTGCTGCAGGGGATACGAAAAACTCGATTTTTGATTGTTCAGTTAGTTTTAGAGCCACATTGTACCCGTACACAAAGTCGAAAACGTACATTGTGCCACGATCGGTGAATGATATGTTTTTTTTCCTTGAGTTGGTCGTACATCTGGTGATATGGATTCCTGGTATTATGCATTAGTGATCGGTGCCGATCTGAAGGGCCTAGTATGTTGGTTATTAGTGTTGGTAGTTACACTGGAGCTTACATTAAAGTGCTGCATCTGAACTGTGAACTGATTAGTATTATTATCGGAGCCTGTGGTGGTACTTGGTTGACTCGCGGTACCTACCACTTCTGGATAGTGGTTTAGTCGCTGCACTTTATTTAAAATATGCTCGAGAGGAGCATCAGCCTTACTCTTAATACTTCTGCAACTGACATCCGCTATTGCTATGTCAGTTGGTTCCCCCATACCTAGGCCTGAAGGGCAGAGTAGTGTTCAGTGGGAACGAGCTCCTCTGACGTAAGTGCCGGACAGTCCACCCAACGTAAAAGCATTGTTCTTCATATAAAGGACTACCAAATAAATTACATTTTGACTGGAATAGCTGTTAACAGGCAAAAGATAACTGAAAGCAGGAATGCAGACATTAACATAGAACTATGTTATGTATTTTAGGCTGTAGACAATTTAAGCTTGAGAAATAGATTTCTTGGTCACTTTTTGTTGTTATTAATTGTAAAACTCTCTTCATTGAAGGAAACAAATCATAAGTGCAAGTTAAGCCTCTGGAACATAAATTGTATTTATTAAGGAAGTAAACTATAAAAACAACACTTTTAATAGTTAGGAGTGTATTTTTAACGCAATATCCTCTTCATGTGCACCCAGCTGTCACTAAGTATGAACACATATTACAGCACAGAAAGCACATATTGTTGAATACAAGAGGACAAAGGGTTTAACATAAATGTGAATTTGCTGTGTCATATTTACGGCAACATGTTTGAATCTCAGCTGAAACAATGAGGAGAATGGATCCAACTAACACTAATTTAAAAATGCAATATGTAAATCATAATTTCGTTTCAGCCAAAACAAATTATTCTTAGAACTGTTGCTGCAGGTTTACATATTTTCATTACTGTTAAAGCTAGGGATTCACAAAACTATGTGAAATGTGAAATGATAGCAGAAACCACAAAATAAAAAAATTGTAAACAACTTCGTGATCAGATAGAATATGTTTTTTACATCTTTACAAACAGGCTATTGTATAAAATCTGTATAAAATCATTCACATGAAGACCAAGTCCATTTACACTAATCGCTGGTAAAACTCATTATAAAAATAATTAAGACAAAATTTTAAGTTTTATCTATGATCAGTACTTAAACTGATTTGCAAAATAAAACTTAAACTGTAGATGGAATTTTTATACAGTTTTCTGGAATATATTTTGCATAATGAATTTAAATCTCACATTTTTTGTTCAAATTAACTTCATGGATATGGTCTGGTTGTTCACTGAACCATCCATATTATATTCATTCATTTCAGTCTCTGAAGCCAGGTGTTTTAACAGTTTTGTTATAATTTTTATGGTGTAAATTAGGACAGAATTGTTTTATTGCACTAAATTTATTGAAAGTGTATAGCTCACGCCTACAAATTTAAAAATTCGTTACTAAAAACTAAGGGCAAGAGATTGACATGATTACAAATGTGCCAGAACGACAGTTTGGGTTGGGGTAGACAAGTCTTCTTTACAATGAAGGTGACTTAAGGCACTGCGTCAGTCTCAATGCAGTCTATAACTGTCTGTCACTTCACATTTGTTGTCACAACTGCATTGACATTAGACTGCAACGCAGGGCAAATTATTCTCAAAGATGCAAGTTGGGCAAGTAGACAGTCACAGCACATTCTCAACAGGGTTCTATCATTTCAAATTACCTTCTGATGTTTTCACACGAATCTAATGGAAGCACAATTTAAGAATTTCAAGGGTGAACACGGCTTGGGCACATTCATAGCACAGTATCTACCGTTCCACAAGCATGAATCCACTTTAAAGCATACAAATGATTAATGGCTGGAAACCAAACATAAGTAAAAAAAAGTACTTCCCTTTCATTTGGGGCTCCATGCATGCATAGATTGCCACAAACACCTGAATATTTTAACTTTTGCATGTTTGCAAAATATGCATTAGTTATGTTGCTGCATAGAACCAAAAATGAGCATTTGTTCTCAGGTAAGAAAAGCAGTCTTCTAACTCACAACTACACACATAGCAATGCAATAATAAAATATATTATATAGGCTATGATTTTCTTTCAACTTTTCCTAATCAAATTAAATAATTCTAAAAATTATTGTTCAATAGTATCTATGTAAAGCAAATCAAAACAATCCTTGGTGTAACAAATATTTTTATTTTTATTAAGAACAAACAATACAGTAAAAACTGTCCACTTTCATTGGAAACAAAACCATTTTGCTTGAAAACATACAGAGCAATACTCTGAAATACAAATTAAGTAACTTGCTATTAATAAATAGGAATCTAGGAATAAAAATATACAACCCTTTAAGTGTGTTTATGCAAAAATTCTACATATGTAGCTACAGCTCGTCTATTTATTGCACTGTCATTAATAGTGAAATTTTATCATTGCCTGTTGCTTCTATCACTGAGAATAAGACATTTTTGTTTGACAAAGAGTACCAGTTCTTTCATAGGCAGTGAATTTGTCATCAAATTTTGTGTTGGGTTCAACAGAAATACATCTCTCATATATTCCAAAAGTCATGATGCTGAAACACACACGCAACAAATTTATTTTTCTCTTTTTTTATTTATTCTTAACAATTGTCAACAATAATTTATCCAACAAGTTGTGCAATGTATTAGCGTTTGAAATTGAACTGTTGTATTAAAAGTATTATAATTTAGTAAAAAAAAAGTGTTTCTTTTCAAATATAAAATGTTGCATGACTACGATTTTCCGGCAATAATTTATGACTCAAAGCCATTCAAATTGTAGCTCATATGTACTATTTCACTTTCACGTGTAGGCATTAGGCCTACACATATATTGACAGCTTAAATGTTATGTTGTTGGATTTTCAGTAAACACCTTTTTAGATCAACAAAGTGCAAAGATACATTTTACAGTTACATGAAATATGCATCTCTTAATATTGTCTTATGACAGACAAGCTGCGTTTTCTTTATAAAAAATACACGGAAATGCTGGCCATAAAACTTAACAAATTTACGCAATTTCTTCCAACTGTTACAGCACACTTCCGCTTTAATTTCAAATATTCTGTCTGTACAAGATTCACGAAAATTAATCCAGACATTCAGTTTTGCAGCTGCTAACAATACGACATTTTGTTGACCTAATTGTTTTCTCATGAGAAAATCAACTTTTGCTTATAAAATTGAATGCCTACAAAGATTTTGATTTGGGCCTAATTGGACCATGATACTGATAGTACAAGCTTTACCAGCTGACAGTATATTTAAAAAAAACTGCAGTCCTGCATTTCATAGAAAACCCAATTTTCCTCAGATTAATTTTGTTAACTAGCAATACTCACTGGTTATATCACTTCTTATAAATTACTAGCGAACCGGCCCGGCATCGCCCGGTAACAATTTAGTTTTTACAGCGATACTTTGAAAGACAAAAATGGTTACTGTGGATTATCCTTAAAAGATAAACATATGCTATTGCGGATTTTTCTGTAGACTTTTTGAGAACTACAATTCTGAAGTACATTAATTTTATATATATATATATATATATATATAATGTTTTAGTCAGCGCAAGCCATGTAAAAACCCTAAAAGCTGTTTTTTACGACTTGATTACAAACGATTCGACATTTCTCTACTATCCTTTAATTAAATATAATTGTTTTATAACCCAAAAACTTCCTCAAAAAAATCTCTAAATGATGTTGAAAATCGTATAAAAATCCATTAAGTAGTTTAGACGTACTAAGCGAATACACAGATAGACGCGGATAAGCGACTTGGTTTTATACTATTTAGATATTAGTCTAATAGAAATACTCGCTGTTTATTTCACCTCTAATAAATTAATTCATTCAATAGGAATACTCACTGTGTATTTTATTTCTTATAAATTATTAGTTCAATACGAATACTCACTGTTTATTGCACATCTTATAAAATTAATTAGTTCAATAAAACATTGTAGAACTATGCGAGATATGTTAAACGTGCAGTATCAAAATATTTCCGTTACTTTTTTCCCTCAAAACGGCATCCACACCAAAGTATTCACTCATTTTGCTGCTTTTATAGACACACTGGTCTGCAATGACGCTCTCAGAATTAGTTTACAATATATCAAATACACTGGAACTAACATTATTTGAGGTTTTCAGTAAATAACAAGCATTTATCGGTATAACTAATGTTCCTACTTTCCTCTACATGGATGCAAATCATTTTGATGAATTTCTTAAAAGTTTAGATGGTAGGTGGGTGTTGACGTCTCGTTGATAGCGATATAATTAGAGATGCAGCCAGAAACCAATGCAATACTATTGAGACAATTACAAATACACACGTGCCTTACCTGGGACTTGAACACAGAACGCCTCGTAGCGTAAGCTGGAGTGCAAACAACTACATTACGAAGGTAGGGTTCGGGAGCATCACCTTCGGTAGAAATCAGTCTAAAGTTTTAGTAGACTGGATCTATCAACTTCAAATATTTTTAGGGAAACCATTTTGTAAACATGTGTAAGTAAATCATGTAAGTTTACATGGCCTACCGTAGCACTACTTGTCTGCAGAATTTGGTGGAAAAGGTTTAACTGTTCCCTGAGATATGGTATAAAAGCTTTAGTTTCTCATTTAGCACTTTCGTACAAAAAGGCCTAGAAATAGACTGTATACGCATATCTTATCCTTATAACAGATACTGTCATCATTAAAATTGTGGTTGAAATTTGTTGTATTATTCAATAAAGATGATAAAATTATCTAAATAATTGATATTGCACCATTTTGAAAAAGTATGTCTGGTCCACTTAAATTATGTAGATTTACATTTCCTGCTGTAGTACTACCTGTTTGGAAGATTTTGTGGGAATTAGATGATTTGTTCCCGGATATGGCATAAATGTTGCATTTTATCACCTGGCACTACCTCACAAAAAGACTATAATCTATTAAGTTTATAAGCATATTCGATGCTTCTAATGGAAACTCTCAGCATACAAAGTTTAAAATAAATGTATTAAATTGCTTAACAGATATGAAAAACTTATCTAAATTATTTATATGGCAGCCATACTGTTAATAAAGCCAGAAAAGATTAAAACGTGGCCTACTGTAGCACTACTGGTGTGCAAAGTTCGATGGGAATCGGTTGATCAGTCACGGACTTATGATAAAAAGGCTTCATTTTCTCATGTGGTGCTAGAGAATAAAACGGATACGTATTGGTACATTCTATGTTTTGTCATAGATAACATTACATATTAATGTCAGTTGAAATAGTTTAGGACATGTGGCATACTAATCTAAAATTTTTAAATAGCTGTTATTTTGATAATATGTGACTACCTCCTTAAGTCATAGAAATTAAGATGACCCACAGAAGTATAACTTGTCGCCTGAAATGGGTAGGTATCAGTTAATTTTTTCCCTGAGACAGGACACAAAAGCTTATTTTTTCATGAGGTCCTAGCTTCCATAAAGGCGGACAAGTGAGTTTATTTATTAGCTCATGTGATGATTTCATAGATACTACCAGCATACAAAGATAAATTGAAATTTGTGACTTGATTTCGTGGATATAGAATACTTAGATCAAATATTCATATCACCACCATTTTGAAAATAAGTGTCTGGCCCACTTAAAACATGTCAGTTTACATGGCCTACTGTATTATTACTTGTTTGCCGAATTTGGAAGGAATTGGTTTATTGTTTCCTGAGATATGAAAAAACTTGATTTATTCGTGTGGCTCTATCATACAAAATAATGAACAAAAAGGCTCTGCAGTGACGCATTTGATTGTAATAGATACTGCCAGCATAAAGAGTAAAGTTGAAATTTGTTTAATTGTTTCGCAGATATATCATAGTTGCCTAACATTTTTATATGGCCGCCATTTTGAAAATAATAGTCTGACTAATTAAAACATGTCAGTATACATGACTTACCATAGTAATACTTGAGTGCCAAATTTGGTAATAATCTGTTGATTGCTTCCCAAATTATGACATTAAAACTTTATTTTTCATGGGATGCTATCTTATAAAAGGGCGGAGAAAGAAGATTTGTATTGACACATGTAACGCTTGTAAAAGATACTTTCAGCATAACAAGTTTGGTCGAAAATAGTCAAATGGTATAGTAAATGTTGCAATGAACCTACAATATTTGTATTGCCGCCATTTTTAAAATAAGTGACTAATCCATTTAAATTGCATATATGAACATAACCTACAGTAGTATTACTTATATGTCAAATTTCGTAGAAATTGTTTGTGTAATTACTGAGATATAAAGTAAAATACTTATTTTTTATGTTGCACTATCTTCCGAGATGGCGGATTATAAACATTTATACTTTATTTATTCAATGCCTGCATCATGCATGGTCTATGTACCAAATTTGGTAATTATTTCAATTTGAACCATTTCCCAAAATAGTGGACCAATGAACTTTAAGGATTATAAATTCAATGCTTACATTATGCATTGTCAATGTACCAAATTTGGTTTAAATCGGTTACATTGTTAATGAGATTTACGAAAAATCTTTGTTTTAAAATTTTTACTTTCTTACAAAATGGCGTACCAATAACATTATAGCTTTATAAATTCAATGCGTATATCATGCCCTGTGAAGATATTAAATTTTGTTTAAATGGTTTTAATGGTTTTCGAGCTATAACATAATGTCCTAAATTATGAAAATGGTTGCCATTTTGAAAAGTACCAAGCGTGATCGAAAACTATAAAAGTCCGATGACCTTACTAAATACTATATGCGTACCTAAGTTTGGTGAAATTCGGTTGTCGGGTTTAAAAGTTATTCAGGGGGAACATACATTCCAGACAGACATTTGGGTGATTGCATAAGCCTATCTTTCCTTCGGAAAGTAGGCTAAATATAACCACTATTACAACTAAGTACTTATAATATCAGCACATTATGAAAAATGTCTCCCTTTTCGTTGCCAAAAACTACGTCGATACAAAGAAATCGTTATACGCTGTACCATTTTACTGAGAACATGTATAGTCATTAAAACCTACAGTAATACATCTAAGGATAATGCTTTATTTTCCAGTCCCAAATTGTTACTTAAAATCACGTTTTCCAAAACATGTCATTAAAAACACTGTGCTGCAAAAGATAAAAAACTTATGAAAACAATGTTTCGTCGAACTATGAGAATGTGCGAGTTAAGTGACATTCTTGAAACTGTTAATAAAAAAAGTAACTGGGGGAAAGTACGGATTTAGACGTTTTGTCCCAGGGCTAACAACAATCGCCGCTAAAAGACTATATATCTTGAATTTATTACAAATTTCAGCATCACTCAAGTCAGATTATTTGGCGAGTAGGTTAATTTATTTCACGACACAAACCGATAACTATCACGAAACACTGGAAATCTCTATGTCTTGAAGCAGTTTTGTTTTCACAGTTTGGGGCACTACACTAATATAAACATAAGCTTTTGTTTCACACAGCGAAATTATAGCAAATCAATTCATAACCATAAAAGTATATTAACACGGGGTAAACAAATACATCACTGCCATTACAAAATATTAGAAAACAAATACACAACAGGAAATAGGCAAAAAAGGAGGCCCTCCTTAGCGCCGGCCAGAAAAACGGTTGGGAAAGTTACTTAGACGGTCAGCGAAAGCCCTATAGAGATAACAGGCCATGGGCGACTGAACGAAAAAATGAGAGGCCGCAGCTTATGTAACTAGTCCATGCGCTATGCCGTGTGTTAGGACTGTTGAAGTGAGGAGCCTGTAACACATTCTACTGTTAAAAATTAAATTGCTAACACGACGATTCTTTTGACACTGGAACAGCCTTAAAAAATTTTCTTTCTGTAGCTTATTCTGCTTTTATTTTCTTTCCTTCTAAATCCTTCTTAACTTCTTAAATCTAACTTGTTGACTGTCTTCCCAAAGATATTTGAAGATCTGTTTTGTTAACCTATTTTCATCAATTCTGTACAAATGTACAAAAAAATATGTCCTTAATTCTTTACCTCATTGTTTCTGCTATACATTATATATTATAATATTTTGATATATTTCATGATTACTTCTCAATTTCCAGCCTTCTGTCTTTTTTCGAGGCCTAGTATTTTTCTAATGAATTGCCTTGTAATATTTCTTGTTTGTCCAAATTATAACTGCATACTAGACATTCTCTTGCATATAGGCATTCCGGGGTTATTACTTTATTGTAATGTCTTATTTTCGATATAGCGGCCTAATAAATACGCGAATTAATAAAACAAAATTCTCTGAAAAATTGAAAATAGCACAAATAAAACCCATTGCGAATATCTAATGATTAATCTATGTATATAAAATATTAATTAATTCATTCATTTGTTTGTTTGCCAACGTACAGTTTAGCCAAAGGCCGGTTTTCTACAAATACACCATGTTATAACACCAGCATTGGGAAATATATATATATATAGTACTAGCGAACCGGCCCGGCTTCGCCTGGGTATAATTGAGTTTTACAGTGATACACTAATAAATAAATTGGGACAAGACAATTCATTTATGTGAAAACAGAATTATAAAATTATTCTATGTCGACCTAGGTTTTTAACTGATTACGGCAACCCAAAAGGAAGGAAATATTTTTTACCCGATAGTCAAGAAGTAGGGTATAGTTTTTGGAGTGTATCTAAGCAACTACCGCGTAGTTTCCACAATTTCGCTTTTCCGAGTCGATGTATGAAAATCGAAACTTGAGATTCATCAAGTTGAAACTTTAGAAATAAGTGTACCAAAGTACTACTTTGATACCTGCCAAATCCTGAAGTTTGGAAGTAGGTTTTGATCTGCTCTGCGGCGTGAGGCGCCAGCACATGATGCTAGCCCTCAGTGATAGGGCGTAGGAATACGTTGACACTGTTGTCTATAGGTCCAATTTACTAATAAACTACACTGGCTTTGAGTGAGTTCACATAATCGAGTTTTATTGTTGCTTGAACAGGTTAACTGGTACATGAACTCAAGAGACAAACTCCCTCCCTTTTCCCATGTAGGCTACGTATGGTTTGACGCCGCGACTGGCGTGGGGGGGGGGGGGAAGATTCTTCGCACTTGGTGTAGAACTACTTATCTGACACTGCAGCGCTGAATTCCCTCGGCTGGCGGCTTGGAACTGCTCTCGAACTTGGTGGGCGTCTCGGCGCCTGGCTTCGAAGTTCCTTCTTCCCGGGTCCAACGCAGGACTCTGCGTTTGACGAAGTCTGACTGACTTTTCTCGGATGCTTCCCGCCGCACGTCCCGCTTGACGGCCTCCGACTGAGGTCGACGTCGTGATGCATTCTCGATCCTCGACTGACTCCGGCTGACTGACTGACTGCTCGATCCGCGACTGACTGATTCGACGTCTCTCCACTGACTGCCCTGTTGCTCCCCCCTTCGTGTGGTTTTGTAGCGTCCATCACCATATTCAACTTGCCCCATCTCTGCACGTGTCCGGAGTGCTTGTCGACCCTCCGGGTCATAAAACACGTGGCCGCTGCTCGTGTGGTCCGCAGCCAGCATGGCATCGTCCCTTGGTTCTGGCCTGGAAGTTTATTGTCCCATTCTGCACGCACGTCCGTTAAAATCTCTCATGGTTTATTGCGGTACAAGCCCGGGACAGGCGCAGCTGGTGGTGGGATCTCGGTGTCCCTTGGGCAGCTGCAAAATGTAGTTGTGTCCGCGCCCTGGTGCTTTCCGTTGTCTCCGGATGTCATCTGCACGTGCAGGAACAGTTGCACGTGCCGAAACCTTTGGTAGCGTGCCTTAGCAGCTGCGAGGCTCATGGCGTCCCTCTTCCGGCACATCCACAAAACCCTTAATCCTTATTGCGGTCGTACGCCCGCGAGCTTCGCCAGAGCGTGTGTTCTGACGAATAAAATATAGGGACGCAGAATGCGTCAACTTTTTTGTGCTCTGCTGAGGGATCTTAATCTATCACCAAAGTTAAGCAACGTTCCCAGCGGCACACATTTGGATGGGTGACCGTTTAGTTGCATAACATCTGAGCGCTTCCGGGCTTCGGAGGGCACGTTTAATATTTGGTCCCGGTTGTTATCGATTGATAGCAGACGTTTAGCCATTTCAGAGGTCCTTGGGCGGCCTGATAAACTGTGAAACCAGAGGTAAAAAATATTTCGGTCACGTTCCCAGCAGTTAACAGCATTATATTTTGTTGTTATTCCACAGAAACCGTACAATTTTCCGGGATAAAAAGTATCCAATGTCCAATTCCAGGACCTCAAGTACCGACATGCCAAGTTTCATCAAAATCCGTTCAGCCGTTATGGAGCTGAGTTTGGTCATGTTGCCAGCTTTTGCAGAATTAGGTTTTGTTGTTATTCCACAGAAACCGTACAATTTTACGGGATAAAAAGTATCATATTTCCTATTCCAGGACCTAAAGTACCTGCATACAAAATTTCATCAAAATCCGTTCAGTCTTTATGGAGCTGAGTGGTAACAAACATACACACACATAGACTTTCACATTTGTAATATTAATAGCTAAACACGCCATACATAGGGTGATTTTTCAAAGATTTGATTCAAAAGGTGTGATGAAACCGCAAATAGACTATAGGTTACTTGTGCTGAACATTTTTATCGACCTGTCTGGCAAGTTGGAGCAGTCTTCTGTTTTCCATGGACAAACAACCAGAGCGTTGCAAGAATTCCGTTTATGTCTTTGTATTCGGTTGGGTGTTTAATTTTCAAAATGGGTATCATTTTTTTCTATTTTCAATTTTTCAGGGAATTTTGAGTAATTAACTGACGTATATATTGTATCGGTTACTGCTGGTATGGTTTGCAGAGTTTTGCCATATTTATGTCAATCCCGTCTGTTCCCAATGCTTGCGTGCTTACTGAATTAATTATTTTGTATACATAAACTTCAGATACTGGCCTAAAGAAGAGATGTGTGTTTATGTTGTTATGGTCCTTTTGAATTTTGTGTTAATCTTGAGATGTTTTTAGCCTACTTTCCGAAGGAAAAAAAATCTTATGAGATAACTTTCCTGCCTGTGTGTCGGTGTGTGTAGGTGTGTGTTATGTGTGTGCCTGCACGCGTGTGTCCCCCCTTTTCAACTTTTGAACGCGTCAACAGAATTTCACCAAACTCGGTGCACATATTATGCTAAATAAAGACACCTGACTTTAAAAGTTATCGACCTCAACCACACCGGGCAATTACTTTCAAAATAGTGGCAATTTTAATATTTAAGGCAATAGGGCAAGGTCGCCTTATTCCGTGATAAATAATTTTGGAAATAATTCAGAGCAATTTCTGTGAGTCTATGTGCTAGTTGAATTTTTTTATGTAAATATTATTCTCCGACTAGCGAGTTAAATGTGTTTTCGACCATTTCTAAAAGTACATACAATGGAATATATTTTGTTATTGAGTTTTAATAAGTTTACTTAGCACCACATCAAAAATTGCTGAAGATGTACTCAAGAATAGAATACAGAAGAACTTAGAAGACAATGATATCATCCCGGAATTTCATTTCGGTTTCCGTGGAGGGTGCGTCACCTTGCACAGTGATGGAACCTCGGCAATCGCGCGAGTGAGAGCCTCCCCCCAAACCACGCAACAAGCGCTGGTAGTTTGCTGCAGCAATGTTGCCAGACTTACCTGACACTGACTGTCGCCCTTCTGCCGTCTGCTCAGGGGCCCACATCCTGAGACTGTGGGAATAATTACGCTAGCAGATTGATCCGATACTTCCATTCTGGTAGCGAGTGTCTGAATGTCAAAATGCGTATTCTTGAGATGACCGTAACGACTGTCGGAATGAAAAGTATAGGAATTTCATAGATTCTATATTACAACTTGGCATCGTTTCATTTCGCGTGTCTTCATCGACGCTAGATCAATCATATAAAATCTGTTGTGGACATGAAAATTAATATTATAACACAGAAATATGTTTTGCTTGATAAAAGGTTTCGCCGAAATTATATCTTTGAAAAAATACAAAAATATATAATGTGGTGACGAGACTTACACGTTTATGATATAAAAACACGTGGGTTTACAAGTATAGTTGGTAGATAGCATTATAAATAATTATTTATATTTATTATATTTAACATATTTTTCATTTATTTGGTTTCTATTGTAGGTTTTTACGGATACATTAGGTTAATTATTTGTAAAAGTATAATACAGACTTATCAGAAAATTTTGAAATTTTTAATGATTCTACAATTACTTGTAAAATAATCAAAAATTAAATAACAATTTATGAATATACAGTATAAATATAAAATAATGCCCCAAATTTGAAGATCTATATTATCAAAACCAAACAACGTACAACCTTGATTAACCAATCAAATGAACCGTGGAACCGTGAAGTTTGTTTACCATGTCTTCATAAATGTTCAATGTGACCACCACGAGCGGCACAAACGACATATACGCGATAATCAAACTCGCTCCACACTCTTGTCAGCATGTCTGGTGTTACGGTTTGTATGGCGTCCGTAATTCTAGTTTTGGGGTCTTCAATGTTAGCCGGCAATGGTGGACGAAAACTTGATCCTTTATCTACCTCCATAGAAAAAAATCGCACGGGATAAGATCCGGGCTTCTTGGGGGCCAGTGATGAAGAGCCTGGTCACCAGCTGCTCCTCGACCAATTCAGCCTTGTGGCAACGTCTTGTTCAGGTATCCGTGAACAGCTAGGTACAATGGGGTGGTGCACCATTATGGAAACATCAGACCGTCCCCTTCACATTGACGTGTCAAATGCGAGCTCGCTACCCCCTCACCACATCAAACGGAGAGTTACGAACGCCATCCCAACCGTAACACCGGATATACTGACAAGAATGTGGAACGAGTTTGATTATCGCGTATATGTCGTTTGTGCCGCTCGTGGTGGTCACATTGAACATTTATGAAGATATGGTAAACAAAATTCACGGTTCCACGGTTTATTTGATTGGTCAATCAAGGTTGTAGGTTGTTTGGTTTTGATATTATAGACCTTCAAAGTTGAAGTATTCTTTTATACTCAGCCTGTATATATAGCAAATCGTACAAAAATCCTGTTTCGTCAAATATAAATTAGTCTATGCCATGATATTCCTGTGAATATTTTTCTGACCAAAATATAATCAATTCAATAGGTTTTGATTTGCACACGTGTGTGATTTGATACATTTTTTCGAGTATCAGACAATACCAATTTGCGAGAACAAACTCGTATACACAGCTGCCTAGCTTCTGTAATATTTCAATATTTTTGACAATTAGTTTTTACTGCAAATTTAACATTAAAAGTATTATATTTTAGTGTTTTATGTTATGATTTACTTTATTTTCACAAAATTCCTACCAGTTTTCATGTGCCAACTTAAAACTACTTTAACGGCATTTTTCTCAGCTTTTTAAAGCAATAATAATTTGATATGTGGTAATGGTTCTTAGTTTTTACTCTATTTCGACGATTACATTCATATTTAACCACAAGGGAATGTATATTTTCACGTTTCCTTCGTTCCACAATTATATTTACAGACAAATCTCTAAAGAAATGACAATTCCGGCAGCTGCTTTGCTGTCGAAATGATTTCGACACATTACATCTCGATTCCGGTGTACAACTCCACTATCAAGTGTTCAAAAATTGACTTTAAGCATTCCGATAGTGGAATGACGTCATTCCGCTAGAGGAATTATTCCGACAATCTAAGGAATTGGGCCCCAGGTTGGCTGGCTTCGTGCGTCCGACCAGGCGCGCCAGCCGCAACTTTCACACATAGTCGAGCTGCCTCATCACAGTACAATCATGGTTTCTTCACGTTTTTATGAAGCCCTGCTAAATTTCTACTCTCAGGTGCCACGCGTAAACAAAAACATCGCCACGTGGCTTCTTTGTTTATACTGTCAAATACTTTGCTTAAACTACATTTTCTCAACTTCCTATCAATATTGTATTTCAAAAAGCCTAACATAAGTATTTACAATTTTTCTCCACATTAAGGTATGTTTTATTGCTTAACTGTGTAGTGACAATGGCGCAATTGGTAATTATTTTACAGGTTATTGAAATAAATGTGTTACGATATAGCACGTAATGCACATTACGTGTTTATAGTTTGTCTTAACTGTGTTTAACTCTAAGGTAAAGCTATACAGAAGGTATTTATTTAATTTCTCGTTATTGACGGGGGAGATCTCGGTGAAGAACAAGCTGGCCTTGTCACTTACCATTCCGAACCTTTACCTGTCACTTTATAATCGGAAAACACAAAAATTCCAACATGCTACAAAAACAATTTAAAAATTAGTTTTTTTTTACATTTCTTTTTATACGCCTGCCATTTCTGTTTTTGTTGTGGAATCTTAACTTTTACAAGAATTTTTATAGCACATTAAACCAAAAAATTTGTTTAGTAATTCACATAGAAAAAATATTTTGTGTTATGGCATTCCAGCTGTTTCATTTTTCATTACATTTCAAAAAACCTTTTAAAATAACAAACTGAAAAAAAAATTGTTTTAATAAAAGTTAATTAAAATGCTGTACAAAATAATTAAAACTTAACTACTTGTGATTCAGGATTCTACTCCTGGCGAGTGCAAATGTTTGGTGATAAACCCTAATGTTGACTATAACCAACAACATACAAACTGATATCCTTAACATTATGTGACACATACATGTTACCACTTGTCCTCAGCCGTGTATGTTTCAACCTCCATTGCTTGCCAACTCCGAGAGTCATGGTGTTGCTAAGTAATGCAAAATATATATGCTAGAAGAAATATAATTTATATACAGTATTTAAATATGAACACAGCAGTCATACTCTCAAAACGGGCCTCTCGTTGTTGGTTTGCACTCGCCGGGATTCGAACCGACGACCACGGAATGAGTGAATGTCAGCGAATTACGAATTAATAATAAAGTCAAATTCATAAATTTCGTTCACAATAATTATGACATTTTAGAAAATGTTTCTGAAGGAAACGAAACTGAAGACAGCAATCGTACATCAGGGATGGTAGGACACAACACTGTTTGTTATATACATAAATGTTTGAAAGTTTTTAAAGCAATACATGCAACTAAGATTTATATTTTTAAAATATTGAAATGGTTTTATTAAAAGTAATTTAAAACAAAAGCGTTTACTGTAACTGTAAATGACGGTTGCCGGCAAATAAATTCCATTTACTTTTTTATTTCTTTTTTCGACCTTTTTAGAAAAAGGTCGCCGTGATGTCACGGTCACCTAAACGTCAGCCCACTTCACAGTGATCCCCGTCGTTAACAGAGGATCCGAAAGAGGAATAAGCATGGTCACATTAAAATAACATTGCTTCTCTCTGCAAACTTCTGTCCCAAAATCGCAATTTTCTTATTACTCACATTAATGATTATGTTTTGAGGAGGGATGAGGCGTCAGAACCTTTTTTTAGTAGAATACAGTAGTTAAGGTAGAAGTAAAGTGGATCTCCTTATAGTGATGCAACCATCAACACAGTAAATGCAGAACACTTTAAAAAGTACTGTACATATTTCCAAAATCGTTAGAAAAATATGGCTTGAGTTTCATATGAAAGATAAGTTATAGCATTTTTTTTAGTGTAAAATACGCCACAGTAGTCAGTTTCTTTAATGGTTAAATTAATTAATTAAAAACTAAAATTTCCATTTTTACTTAAGAATGTGCGTTTTTCTTCTCTGAATGAATTACAAAGTTAGTTTTATTTAAAAAAAACTTAATCTAATCAAATTAGCAGTTTTTTTCTATGCTTGTATCTGAGAAAATATTCGCATAACATATTAAACCTGTTGACTAAATTATTAATTTTAAAAATTTAAAATAATGTCAAATACAACTTTTTTTTTGCAGACAAAAATATTAATGTATAATTTCATATGAATCAATCGCAGTAACATAACAATAACATGACAAATAACAGTACAATCTTGGAAGTATATAAAAATTATATAATATACCTAGGAAGCTGCTGCCTTCGTAGTGCAGTGGTAGTAAGTAGAACTACGTGAAGATGTCGAAAGATGAATGAACAGGGAGGGTGAGGTGGTGATGTGCGCGATAAGAGGCCTGGCAATGAGTTGTGAACAATTGGAAGAGTTCTGAGCACCTGTCTAACTGCAGAGGCGGAGGGGGCGCGTGTCTACCTGTGTCTCTGACTATCTCCACGAGCATTTGCTGCTGCCTAGAAAATGACAGTGATGCAACTAATGCGATCATGAGCAACCAACAATTGCAGGTGTATGTTATTATGCTTGTTGTCATGCAGCCAAAAAAAATTATCCTTTTATTATGTAAATCGCACACATTTCCCTTATCTCAATTTGAAACTAAAATTTTATTCTGTAATTACTGTAAACTTACAATTATGGAGGTTGTCATACGTAAAACTCAATAAAATTTAAATACAGCACACAACAAATATTGTAATGTATGTACTTATCTATACAATGACATTTGAAAGGAATGGTTATGTGTAAAATCGATGAAAATGTGATTTAAAAAGAATAATATTCGTGAGCGATTAATAAAATTTTAATCTTATTGTTCACGCAATTTATGAAAAAAAAAAATATATATATATATAAAATGTTCTGTAGTCTTCTTCGAACTCACTTTCTTCGTAGAGCTGCAACTATCTGCACAACCAATGCATAGCATACCAAACTATACTAGAGCACCTGTCATATTTTAAAAGAAAATAAACTGTATTTCTTGAATAGATTTTACACTGAAGAGCCAAAAACACTGGTATAGGCGTGCGTATGCAAATAACAGAGGTACTGAAACAATCAGAGTAACGCGATGCGGTTGGCAGCGCCTATATAAGACAACAAGCATCTGGCAAAGATGCTAGATCGGTTTCTGCTGCTACAATGGCAGGTTATCAATATTTAAGTGAGTTTGAACGTGGTGTTATAGTCGGCGCACGAGAGATGGGACATTGCATCTCCGAGGTAGCGATACAATTTGGATTTTCGCGTACGACCATTTCACGAGTGTACCGTGAATATCGGGAATCCGGTAAAACATCACATCTTCGACATCACTGCGGCTGGATAAAGATCGTGACAGAACGGGACAAACGACGACTGACGAGAATCATTAAACGTGACAGACGTGCAACCCTTTCTCAAATTGGCACAGATTTCAATGCTGGGGAATCAACAAGTGCCAGCGTGCGAACTTTTCAACCGACCATCATTGATGTGGGCTTTCGGAGCGGAAGGCCGACACGATATTAGGCAGTTGTACCAGTTTTTTGGCTCTTCAGTGAATTATATGTGATAGAGTAATGTACGTAATTTTATAAAAGCCATAGTGTTATAGCCTGAAAGTATTTTTAATGTATTATATACTGATTTGAATAATTTTTTTGTGAAATATTAAATTTGTTTTTGTAATATGCCATGATTGAAAACAACTTTAAGTTCAATTTTTTCATGTAAGAACATAGACGTTACTTATTTACTTCTAAAGAAAATATTTTATACTCTGTTCAAAGAGAAACTAAATACGCGTTATTTTCATTTCGAGCTGTAATCTTTTCTCAACTGGAATAAAATGCGTCGAATGGTCCGCATGAACAGCCTGACTGTACGGAAATTGTCGGACAAGTATTTGAAGCGACTATAATGTTATACTAGGGGGAAGGGACAGGATGAGGGTGACTCACACTAATAGTCTGGCCAATACGAGTGTCACTACTTGTTGTGCAGTCTGGTTTAGGTGCGCTACCAGGTGTGTTGCGACCAAGTGAAAGCAGGCTCTACAGTGGTTGTGGGATGAAAGTAAAAGAATGTGGGTACACAGGAAGTATCCAGTCGAAAAAGGCACGAGGTTTCCCTTCAAGAAAAAAGAAAAACATAAGAGGCTTACACCTAAATAGCATAAAGAAACACCGGTAAGGTATAACATAATACTTATTATTATACACAATTTTTTTTAATGTGTGTTTGTGTGAGTGCATGTGTGCACAAAATAGAGGGAGAAAAAAGGGCGTTGGAAATGATGCATTCACGTGAGCGTGTATACACACACACTCACACAATCTCACTCTCACAAACACACAGAGAAGAGCAGAAGCCTTGTTGTTGGTGTTGGATATATGTATATGTATTTCTTACCCCGGTTGTATTATAGTTTATCCGTGTAATATCGTAGTAGCACACCAGTGTCATTCAACACAGGGCCAACAAATCTAAGAACTCCATGAGTTAGGACCGGGCAAGGCATGCGTACATGAATTTAGAACTAGTGAGTTAACAAGTGAAACAGAAACCTTTGTAATTTAGGTGTAACTGGAAATTAATTTCACTAATACTGTTAGTTAGTTATTTTTTTTATAATTAAGTGATGGTGTTTACGGTAAAGTGATCACTTTTGAAAAAAAAAATTCTTTGTCCTTAACTGCGCTCTATCAGAAAACATATTGTGACTGGAATTGTCTCTGTAGAGTTGGAAATGTGTTCTATATTTCAACGTCGAATCACAAGTATAACATTTGAATCAGTGGAAAGTGATTTTTAAAATGAAGTTTTTATTTGCTTTATGCGCGTATACGAGTAAACACGTTAGCAACATATACACACGCATAACATTTTTCAAGTTAAACTTGACTAATACATGAATAAAGTTATGAGGTCCATGACGATGCCAATTTTACATATACACATAAAAATAGATCCTAAGCAGGTATTTAAAAAAAACACTGTGCATGTAGTCCACTAACATTTTTCAACGTGAGCAGAATAAGAACAAAGTGCTGTTTATAATGGAACGCTTCACCCATCCGTAAGTCCTGATTAAAATATAGTCTCTACTCACTCACACAGTCAGACAAAACTCTCGGATAACAGTATATAAAGAGAGAAAGGAAGTATACAGAAATACACTTTTACTCTCTTTACATATAGGTTCGACATTCAATAAGACGAGATTCAACCTACCTCATAAAAATGTTTTCCATTAAATTAAGAAAATTTTGCCTAATGTTTTGCTTCCATCAGCCCTTCTACTGTGATTTCAGGGATACCCACCCACGCGAAACACTTGTTCTCATTCATCCGTTTTAAAGGCATCCGACTCTTTTCAGTGAATCCCCTACAAAAAATTTTTATTTTAGGCGACTTCATACATGAGTATTAAAAAATAAAAGACCAAACTATCCTGAAAAATTACATCCAACAACAACACATTTTGCCGCAAGCCGTGCTCACAGTTGACAAAGATAATTTTATGGATGCCTTCACATTCCACATGATACTAGACAAACACAAAATCGAATTAGCTGCTCCTTTAAATTTCTAAACGATACGACACAAAGCCGTCCACCGTGGGGTGTACATCGTTTATTGGGATGTCCGAATGTGTTCACTTGTCGGACAAAAATTGGAATATGTGTGATCTGTTCTTCCTGTTTCGAAATACGTTTTGATTTCTTGACACTGGAGTTTTTAGAGAAAGCTGCAATGCTATTGTTGTCAGTAGTATAAAGTTGTCTTTGTTTTTTAATTATATGCTGTTAGATGTCGTAAACATCAGTAACGACCGTCAAATTTGTACTTTCTGAACACTTTTATCTTTGTAGGTGCCGCGCCATGGATGCTGACAGACAGAAATCGTTTCGTCTTAAAATGGCCAGACACAAATTTTTACACATACCGGTCAGACGTTTGCGTCTGAAGTAAGTATAACACTTGATGCATGTAAAGTTATTTACGTCTACATATGTGTGTGCGGACATATACTGCATATGAAAATCCACGGGAATAGTAAAAAATTTGGATGGTATTTTTACATGAAATCTTTATGTTAAAGAATTGCATTACGTGAAATGAGACACAGTTTGAAAGTTCTGCTGTCACACATTTTTAGAACTAAAAAAAAATGTTACATTTTGTGAAGTGATTTCATTATATTTTCTTTGTTTAACGGAAAAGAATATTGTGTTATCGTTGTTGTATTGAAATTATTATTTTGATGTCTTTGGAAAAATGCAAGTTGGAAATTTGAATGGTATTTTTATATTGAATCTTTATGTTAAAGAATGTCATTACGTGAAATGAGGCACAGTATGAAAGTTCTGCTGACACATGTTTTTTGAACAAAAAAAAAGTAACATTTTGTGAAGTGATTTCATTATATTTTCTTTGTTTAACGAAAAAGAATATTGTGTTATCGTTGTTGTATTTAAATTATTATTTTGATGTGTTTGGTAAAATGTAGGTTGGAAATTTGAATGGTATTTTTATATTGAATAATATTGCGGAAATTTTTTATGTAAAATGCATATAAAAATATTACCAAAATACGAATTAACACAACGTTAGAAGTACTACTATATCAGCAGATGATTAGACGAGATAACCCGGCCGATGTTTTTTGAAAACATGTTCACTACATTTCTAAATACAAAAAAAAAAAACAAATATGCTAACATTATATAATTACGGTACAAGATATTTAGTGCAAACATTATGCACTAACATCGTTAAAAATAACGGAATACTAGGTCAATTTCCCGGAAATAAACACTGTCAATACAAGTTTCATTATAAAATTATACTGCCATAATTTTATAACAAGTGAAAATAGCGAATCTTAAATGCTCCCAACCTATGTAATCAATATGAAAGGTTTACAAAAATGTATTGTTGGCTTTTCCAATGTGCGTTGTCATAGACATAGGCGGAGAACTGCTAACTCAACACCTCGAGAGAAGAAGATTGGGCCGTCTCACCTATTTCGAGTAACGGTACTCCGGAGGGTGGCACGTGACGTCACTGCGATGCAGCGCTCCCCCGAGTCTTGGGGCCGCCCGTGCGTCATTTATTGCTAGTTTCGGACCGCGGTTTAACTCAACCTGGGGCCAAATTATTGAAACAATCGAAATTATTTATCTAGAAGAAAGGCGTCATTCCGCTATCGGAATGCCTAGAGCCAATGTTTGAACACTCGGTAGTGGAATTGTATACCAAAATCGATCCATTAGGTGTCCAAATAAATCCGACAGCTAGGTAGCTGCCGGAATCACCATTCCTCTTCAGATTTGTCTATAATCCTTTGTATGATGTAGGAAACTTGAATATATACTCGCGCGTTGTTTAATATAAATGTAATTAACGAAGGAAAGTATAATTATTACCAAATATCAAGTTATCAAGGCGTTTATATATCTATGAAAAAATTGTGTAAAAAAAGTTAAGTTGGTAGGTGAAAACGGATAGAATTGCTAAGAATACCAGGTGATATATTATAAGAAACTGCTGAAACATAAATACACAACGAAATCAATTTTGCAAGAAAAGCTGTAGTCGTGAAACGTAGTTAGTACTGTGAATCAAAACGTAATAAATTTGTTTTAGACATGCAAACATTAATGAAAAATATTTTATAGTTTACATCCATAGCCGGAGTATTAGCCAAATTTTGTAATGGTATATTTACAACCGAAAAATATAAATTCTTTTAGTGTTGCTTTTTAATTAACATTTTATCATTTGTTACGGTAAGGTAAGGCGTTTTACTGTTCTTTCGTGAATAAAGTTACGATAAAGTAATTAAAATATAAAAGTTTCTTAAATATATTATTAATTAATGCTAGACCTATATCTAGCGGCAATATGAGATAACTCTTTAACATGTTCTTTCATGGGCTAAGTTATTTTATTGGCAAATATTTGCGTAGTTACGTCAATACAAGTATATATAATTTGAGTATATTTGTTTTATTAGGCCTGACTAATATTTATACGTTATCTTCAGCTAATTCCTGGAGGATATTCTGCGGAATGATTCCATGCGCATAAAACGCGATGTTCATCCAACTTTTTCTTGCATAAGCTAATTAAGATTTTATTTTTATATAAATCTCTTTCGTGACAGTAATGTAAATGTATAAAAAGAAAAGTATATGTTGGATATATATTGCAAAACAGTAGCTGTACCAACGTGCAAGCGAGTATTAGATACAGGTTTTACTCCCTTTGCTAGGAGTCGTGCTGCTAGCTTCCTCAAACACATTTTTGTTATCGCAGAGAAAAATCTGCTAGAGGCAACAGTACTTAAGGAGGCAAGCGGCCGGAGAACTGACCTGCTCATTGACCCTCCGTGGTTCTGAGAATGGATTACCAGCAGGCTGAGAAAAAGAATGGCTGTATTTGTGGAGCGGGGTGGTGGGGGGGTTACGACTGTGGTACCATCTAGCGGATAGTTTTGAAGTATTTACAAATCAGTTGGCAGTGCGCTCTGGGCGACAGAGAATCACACTACCTCCCACTTGTCCTTTACCTTAACTCTTTTATGAAATATTGGTTTTGCGAGACCATGTTTCCCGGGATAAGAATAATCTGCTAGGTCTACTGTGGAAAAATAAATATTCGTATTTCGAAGTATATTTCGGACAATAAACTTGTAAAAAAGCAGTAGGCCTACATAGCAATTTGTGGAATATAGCCTACATGTAAATGCAGGTAAACGTTTTAATGATCATTTTCAATGATCACTAATCAGTGCAGTCAGATTCTTTTTATATAAAATCGTATGTTAGTTTTTAGTGGCGCGGTCATACCACTATTTTTTTGTGTTCGCATATTAAAAAAATATTAGCTTTTCCTATTATAAGAAAATCATTTTACGGCTAACAATTCACTTAAGTTTATTGCGTGTTTTTTTTCCACCATTTGTAAACTGCTCATTTATTGATATTTTACTGGAATAGTGTTGTTATTGTCATATGCTTTATGAGCTTGTTTAGTGTATATTCTTACATTTTGTAGCCCAATAAAATTATTTTATATTAAATTTTTACTGGCTTGCAAGATTGCTTAATAGCAGCAAGAGTGTAATCTTCGCTGGTCAGTAAAGACATTTTCTTATTTTTCCGACTTTATATACATAATTGCACACACAGAAATACGCACACGCCGACTGGCACACGTAACCACAGAAATAACGTCCAGTGCAATTTATATATCTATAGGGAAAAAATAACGTGAAGAGATTTCGGAGGCTCTTAACAGCGAGGTCTTGAGAGGATATGAAAAAAAAAAAAAACTTTGGAAAGGACATCACGACATTTCCAAATTTTTTAATTACGTAGTTTACTTTTTTTTTTTTTTTTTTATTACTTGATTTCTACAAAGTATTTTGCGTCAGTAGTGTTTCATCCTGTGTCACGGCACCTTCTTTATTTTTCGCCACGGTAAAGCAATCGCTAAAGCCGTTTTAATTTTATTCTTACTGTGGCAATAATTTCTCCTCTACCCGTTATTTGTTGTAAGCACAACGTTTCTGCTAGCTGCACCTCCACCAAGGAGGTTGTGTACAGTAAACATTTGGAGAGGCGCTAGTCGTGATGGGGTTAAGTCAGTTCGCGGGGAGAAAATGGTTGAAACAGGAAGAGTTTCCGCAAAGGTCTCCGCAAGCGTGATGATCTCATTCGGTGCGTAAGGCTGCAGTAATCGCTGGAACAAAATACCTGTAAATATGACATTCCATAGGAAAGGACGATTCCATCATTAGGTACTTCATTGCTTATAGTGATGCCTTAAATTTATATCGGAAAGAAGCAAACAAAAAAATTTTCTTAGCGAGCAGAAAGCATATCATTTAAAAACAAATAATTATAAATACCTAGTACTACATATATGCATATAAATATTTAAAGTCTTCTTTTTAAAAATTTAGGTTATAAGATTTGCATATGTTCAATATTAAACATTGCTAAACTTCTCATTTAGCATCTTTATAATTATTTTGGACTCATTCCTTTAAACTAACTCTCGAAATAGTTGTTGTATTTTTCTTTTACTTCCCATTAATATTATTTCTATATTAATTTTCATTGCATTATCGATTAAGCAGGTCACAATTATATGTTATTTTGTGAAATAACTGAGTGATCATATTCCGCTTAGCCACACAGTTATTTGTTGTTTACAACTAAATTGTATATAAAACATTGTTTTTTTTAATGTTACAATGAACTGTTATTCCATATTATTCCGTTACGAACTATAGCATATTTTAATTATTTTCATCTTAGGAGAAGCCAAATATTATTGCAGGTTATGTTTATATTGATATATGTAGCCTTAATATTTAAAATTTTTAATATTAATTAAGTTACATATATTTGTTAATAAGTAATCCACAGGATACATAAAATATTCATTATATGAAATTTAACCACCCGAAATGCTGTGGCTGTCAAAATGTTATGCTTACAAACTTACATTACAGCTAGACTACTAACAGATTCAGTCCAATCAGTCGTCGAATGACTTTTCAATTTCATGTCCCTGCACAGAATCGAACCTACGCCAACTTACATTCGCCCGCAGCACTGAAAGGCGTTTTCGTCGAGGTTTTTTTGCTTTTCTTAGGCTCCACGATGCTTCCTGACGTTCCTTCGCCTTCATAATTCACCTTCTCATCCTGTCGTGCTGAATCCTGAAACATAACAAAAACACATATAGAGTGCATGTGAACGGGCTGGGTCGCAAAATACATGTATCCAGTTGTCTTTAAATTTATATTATGAAGATAGATCATCCAACTACGAACTGTTCTTGAAGAGTGGTTATTGAGTTGTGGTAAGGTGAGCACTTTTTAAGGCTGCGCTTAAAACTTCCATTCAGTTTACTTATACCTTTCACCAATTGTAAATATAAAAATCGCCATGTGAATAATAAACATAGCGTACATATCGTATAGCTCTCAAACGTTTGTGTCTGAGGGCACAGTAAAATATATATTTTTGGTTATTATGCCTGCTGGGAGGGCCTTAAAAAGTGCTCACTTCACCGTGAACAGCATATATAGTGAGTACTGAAAGAAGAAAATCGTATGACAAAAAATATCCTTTGTGTGAGCCTACATATGTTGCTGTGTTAGTGTGATAGCCTGTTACTAACAATATATTTTTTTTGTTTTAGTTCCCCACCTATTCACAAGAATGGCAAAGGATTGTTAGAGATTTTGAATCAATGTAGAACTTTCCTGTGTGGTGGTTGCTTAGACGGGAAGCATATAACTATTGTGAAACCTTCAGCTGAAGGGTCATTCTATTTTAACTACAAGGGATACCACAGTATGTTTTGTTGGGACTCGTGAATACAAACCTGGAGTTTATTATGACAGATATAGGATGCAATGGGAGGGTTTCAGATGGTGGTGTAATAGAAAAGAGAATTTTTTACAGGAAGTTAAAGGATGGAGAATTTGCTCTTCCAAAGAATGATGACACAGTAGGGAACGTGAAATTTGTGTTCATTGCAGATGAGGCTTTTGCACTGCGCGATAATTGGTTGAAACCCTTCCCCCATACAGATATTAAGTACGAACAAACAATATACAGCTATAGATTATTCCGTGCGAGACGCTGTGTAGAAAATGCATTTGGAGTACTTGCGGTGCGTTTCCGTATTTTCCATACTACGATTGACATGACGCCATCGAAAGTTGAAGACATTGTGATGGCCTGTGTTGTTCTACACAATTTCCTTCGGAGGCATAATACAACGCAGTTTGTGGTACAGTTCTATGTCCATTTCCTATGGTAGTAGGCTAATATGGCGAAGAGACTGAATTAATAGGTTTCTGACATTCTTCTGGTCTGTTAATATCTTACATTTGATGATTGTTCCGAATTTGTGTGAATTTTTTTATCAACGGTATTTTCGGAATGTTTACAAGCTTTAGAACATTGCACTCTACAATATGGGAGTACCTTTACAAGGCAAATTTTTGGAAACACAATTGCAAAGAAAATCCTTTGTAATACTACCAAGAAATTCCTTGTAAACTATACAAACCACACATTTGTATTTTTAAAATTATAGGCTTGCATTTTACGTAACATTTTGTACAAAATGGGAATAAAACCATTTTTTTATCTAAGAAGCTAATGTTATAAATAAATAGAGGTGGGTAACAAACATTCCCCTACTGAAACGACTAGACGTCACTAATGACCTGGATGTCGACGAGACGTTAAGCCCAACTACTTACCTAGCTACCTGAAACGACTAGAATGAACAATATATGTAAAGTGTGAGTAATGTTGTGTGTTGAACAATGTATGCTTCACAAACAAATCAAGTAATTGTTACCCACAATCCTGAGATCATGCAGCAGCCAATCTGGTTGACAAGAGAAATGCAACAACCCTTAATTTCATGTGACTATTTGAACTACCAAGCAAATTAGAGACATAGGTTATGTTTAAAATGATTATCTTGGTTTAATGATAAAACTACGTGCAGGTTCAAAATATTCATGGGACACTAAAATAGCCGTTAAAACACAAAACAATTAAAAAAACGTGAATATATACAATATAACGTAATATTTAAATAAAACAAAACTTATATATGTAGCCAATCTCTACTTAAGAAAACAGAAATTATACATAAATTCAACAATGCAAAAATATATGTTGTATATTGGGATAACTTTCTCGTTATATAATTACAAATAAACATGAATAAGTGTGATTATGAAACCATCCGTTACATTACATTCCGCAACCTACAAACGGTGGCATCAGAGTTCAAATCCGCAACCTTAGGTTAGGTACTTACAAATTACATTCATGTTAAAAAAAGTTTCATCTGTTATCAATTACTTTACACAAATATTTTACCTAACATACATGTAACAAAATTTAACTACCTGTGTTACAAAACTGGCTCTTATAACATTGCATAGAATAAACGTTATAATGTATTCACGGTAACTTCAAGATTTTCTGAAGCCCTGCTAAAGATCTACTTTCAGGGAGCCGATTATGTATCCTTCCGCAGTATGTAAACAAAACATTGCCATGTGACACCTGTCAAACGTTTTGTAAACAAAAACAGAGCCATGTGGGAACTGTCAAATATTTTGTTAACAGTGTCCATGTGGGAACTACCAAAATTTATTTTTGAAGAGAAACAATGCCATGTAATCTTAACTGTCATATACTTTAATACAATTCTCCAAATGTCTAAAATATGCTAATCAATTTAGCAAAATATTGTAATACATACAAAAAGGTAGATTGAAGTATATATCGGAACTGTTAATTATATAATTTAATTAAAGTTTACTTATTGTATTAAGATTTATTTACATGTTGGGTGTAAGGAAAAAGTTAAATTTTACATAATAAACTTTTGGAAGTAGCACTCAGGTTAAAGATTTCACTGTGATAAATGGTACCGTATTTTATCGCATATAAGTGGCACATTTTATTAAAAAAAAAATTTATTGAAAACTCGGGGTGCGACTTATAAGTGAGAAAAATTCCTCCAGCCCCGCACTAACGTTTCATTTACTACGAATTCACGGCCCGCGGCTCGATTTCCAAACTCTTCAGCGAACAAAATCACTTTCATTTTGAAACCTGCAGTGTAGGTACATCGCTTTTCCATCAAGAAACTGTCGCACTTCTTCACTGCAACAACATTAAAACAACACTACGTGCGGCGCAAAGACGTGTAAGTCACGGCTAACATTTGGTACTCAAGAACCAACGCTAATGTGCTGCTATCTCTTACGCTCCACAAAAAGCTTTCGAAAATAATCGATTACCAGTTATTAACCAAAAATCTATTCCTTTTCATTCTTTTAAAATATTTTTTTCTGTTAAGGATTGCGAAGGGAATTACGTAACGGAATATTCAAATGCCTTTCTATATTTTGCAAGTTTATTTAAAACTTACAAAGATAAACTGCGGAAATAACAACGCTAATACTAAAATTACATCTTAACCTAGAATTATCTTATAAGTAGAAAGAATGTGTTACGTTAGTTTTATAACCACAATTCAGCGTCTCCAATATCCAATATGGCGTGGTTATACTTCTGAAAAAAACGTGCCCAAACGGACAAGATGGAGTGTATGAGTCCGCTGGACAGACACTGAAATTTATTTAATTTCAATTAATAACAGTGAAATCTTTACCCATGAGTGCTACGTAAAAATGTAAATATATAGTTTAGCAATATTAACTTTACAATTACGGCATTAAATTTATACATATTAATATTTAACCTACGAACTATTTCTTTTCAGCTATAACCAACATGTCCCTTCAAAATCCGTTGTTAATTCGTACGGACTTTTAACAAATTATTATAATTTATTGAAAAAATATTCTTAAAACATAAAACAACCAATTTATATAGTGCTTCAGTGCTAAAAGCAAGACAAAACCTTTTTCCATATATAATTTTTTTATAACCAATTGAACATGTAACTCCTAGGGTGATTTTTCAAAGGTTCTTTTCAAAAGTATCGAAGATACCGTGAATGGATTATACAAGTAATGTCATTACATTTTTACAAAGGTCTGTACTTGTACAAAGAACGTCATAGTAAATTATACAAAACATTTTTTGAGTGCACATAACCCCTGTCAAAGCTGTTGATTGTATTCCACCAACGCCATCATCTTCAGAATCGAAATCCAAATTATTTATGCTCTCTCTCGGACATTCCTGATCTTCCGTGAAAACAAGCATATTGCAGTACCATAATGTAGTCTTGTACACTTCATCCTCAGACTAACCACTTATTTTGCTATCACCAACGAGGCGCAGTTCTTTTCTAAACGAGGCCCAAATTTATATATACATATATATATATATTTTTTTTTTTTTTTTTTGCGAAATGCAAATCTGCACCAGCGATTTTCTCTCGTGTGCATCGCATAGTCAGCACTACGCACCTTCCACAAAACGGGTAATTCCCGGTACTTTTCCAAAAAACTTTGTCAGAAATTCAGTACTCATGAACGTTTTGTTCGCCATGTACGACATCTTCGTGACAATACAGACAACGTACTGTCTGCGCGTGTCGATACACGAGTCTGGCTCCCGACTCACTACGCACGTACAAGCCAATAGCGAGCCGAGCCGATCCCCACGAAAGGTGTCTGACACCGAGCCCGGCTTGTGAGACCCCACACACGGGCAAATTTCCCTCTTTGGACGCCGAGGCGATCCGGGATCGCAAGCCAGACTCGTACGTACGTGTGTGGGTTACATCTACTACACTGGGGGTGCGTCGCGTTGGCTCCGTGGCCGGACCGGCTTGTGTCTAACAGAGAATGGAATGCACTCTGCTGTCGCGTTTCTCAGTTAGAATCTCGCGTTGTCCCTACAAATCCCGGGTATTTTGGCGATTGCGTTGAAACTACTGCTGAAATGGTAATTATAAAAGAATAATATTAAAGAGTAAACTTGGCGTAGGAAACCATGTTAGATTATTGACATTTAAATTCCCTGTAGCCTATAAATAGCGGATTATAAAATGTATTTTGTAACTAGTCAGAGCACACTTCTAAGGTTATAAATTCATAATAAACTGTTTTAGTCAGTGAAAACATTACTTCCATCATACCATTCGGAAGTACGTATAACTATCGCGTGTTCTCATAACACATAAAGTAAAAAAATCAAGCAATAATCACACGACTCGTGTTAACAATAAAGTGAGTTGGCAAATATTGTAAAGTGTTATACTTAAATATTTATTAATAATTGTTTGAGGGAGTGTGTTGTACTATTTAGCTGCAAAAATGAATTAAAATTCTTATTATTTAAGCTGTAGTAGACAAAAACCTTTCAATCTAATATATAGGTGCTTTACTGCAAATCAAAAACACTAAAATTTTGTGTTGTGTAGTCAACATCCCCCGTAATGAAATTCATTTACCGGACTGCTACATCTAAACTCTCGCGCCATATCTGCAAGACAAAAGATTTCATACTAGTGTCCCAGGAGCAAAGTCACAATCTCGACCAATTACAGCAAGCGTACCACACGGCAGTATTCTAGGCTGTATATTATTCAACATACACGTTCATTATTTGCCAACTAACCATGGGCGCCGCCAGGAATACTTTCAGGGAGGTGCATCTGCATCTACACATTATACTATTAACTAATATAAAATATAGAATTATACATATATATTATGTAGATAAATGTAATGTCAAATTCAAATCGCGTGGGTATTTTATTGAATATATTTCGCTCATCGAAAACATACTTAATCTCTGAAGTCGATGGTTGGCATTATTGCTCGCGGAATTCCCGCTACCGCGCGAAAGATGCGGGGGATTTCCCGCCTGCGACCGCGTCAGTTCACGCTGTTCTAATTGTACATATTAATAATTGTAGTTGTCGATAGTGCGCAAATCAGTTGTCTGTTATAAATCTGCTTAAACAGCGACTCTATTTATAGTCCTTTTTAGGTAATTTGTTGGGTAGCTTATTAATTTTTGTTCAAGTTATAAGTGACAGAAGACGTTTTTTGTGTAAAAAACGTAATCATCATTCTGATGAAGGTGATTCACCTCATATTAAGACATCCAGGCCGGATACAGACAGACTAGATAGTCCAGGTATGTTGTGTTGGTGTTTCTACCTAAATAATTTAATGTATTGTTTATTATCCGCATACAGAGGAAAATAAAACTCAAAAACAACGAAATAATAATAGAAAATACTTCACATTTTTGTTATACTGCATTTAAAGAAAAAAAATAATAACCGGTACCCATAAAATATAGTAAAAAAAAAGTCTCAACTAAATTAGCAACTTATCATTCATTATTTAAACTCTTGTATTATTTTCTCTAGAATGATTATGTATAGCAGTTGATACCTGCCCAATGCTATGTTTTATAAGTAGGTATTGAATCTGCTCTCTGCGTAAGGCACCAGAAATTGAGGCTAGCCCTCAGTGTTAGGGCGTAGGAATACGTCGACACTATTGTCTCTAGGTCCAATTTACTAATAAATTCACCTCGTTTTTAGGTTACCAACAAATCAGTTTTATTAACGCTTAACAGGGCCACTTATACATGTACACACGAGACAACACTCCCCTTCCCTTTTATACGTAGGCTCCATATTGTTTGGCGCGGCGATTCGCGTCGCGGAGAAGGAGGGTGGCAGGGGGGGCAAAATTCTTCACACTTGCTGGATGACTCTACTTATCTGGCTTGAGGCGCTGTCTTCTCTCGGCTGGCGACTTGGGACTGCTCCGGCACTTGGTGGGCGTCTCGACGCCTGATCTCGAAGCTCCTCCTCCCGGGTCCACTCAGCACTCTTGGTCTGACGACGGCCGGCTGCCGTTGTCGTCTTCTCCCGGATTCGCTCCGCCCTCCTAGATTCCCGTCGGCCGACTGCTGCGTTTTCTCGGACTCTTCCCATCCCACGTCCTGTTTGACGGCCTCCGACTGAGGTCGACGTCGTGATGCATTCTCGATCCGGACACCTCACTTCAGGTCCTCCGACTGACTGACTCGTTCATGTCTCTCAACTGACTGCCTGACTGCTCGATCCTAGACTGACTAATCCATTCCTCCCGCTCCCCCCGTGGTTTTGTAGGCTCGATCGCCATATTCAACTTGCACCATCTCTGCACGTGTCCGGGGCGGCCGCCGCGTCCCCCTTGAGTCGTAAAACACGTGACTGCTGCTCCTGTGGTCCGCAGTCGGCCTGGCGTCGCCCCTTGATTCTGGCCTGGAAGTTTATTGTTCTGTTCTGTACGTGCGGGAACTCTTGAGTTGCCCCTTTGGTTCAGCGCACGTGTTGTTTTTTTATGCCTCCGGATATAGTGTCGTTATTCTCCCAGCATGCCCGCTAAAAGCTCTCAATGTTTATTGCTGAAACTAGCCCAGGACATACTCAGCCGCTGGTGTGGGCTCAGCGTCCCTTGGCAGCTGCGAGATGCAGCTGCATCCGCCTTCCTCCGCACGTGGTCGTTCCGCCAGGCCGTCCTGGCGCCATTCTCCCATCATGTCCGCAAAACCCTTAATCCTTATTGCGGTCGTCCGCCTGCGAGCTTCGCCAGAGCGTGTGTTCTGACGAGTAAAATATAGGGATGCAGAATGCGTCACAGTTATAAAAATATACATTAAAAATTGAAAGCTTTATAAATTAATAAAAACTTTTAAAAACACTACTTAAATGTTAACTGATTTGTTATCACAAAAATTGGTAAAGTATACATCATATCATTTCATAAAATATTTTTTATTTTTTTTTTCTGAATGCGTTAATTGATTAGTTTATTTATTATATAAGAATTCTTTTTGCTTAAAGGAACCAGCTCTGCGCGTAAAGATTTTCAAGCAGATGCATCGCTCGGTTTTTCTAGCAGAAACACAACTAATTCATTATTGGATATTGGGTTGTGTTTGGACCTCGATTATCAAGTCAATGATTATCTACGTTTGAAATTGCTAAGACATCCTTGGAACCCTAGTAAAACGTACAATTTTAAAAATGACGTTAACCTTGATGCTAAACGAGCTTTCCAACATGAATGGCTTACAACATATCCGTGGTTAACCTACTCAGCTATAGCAAAGGGACCTCTCTGTAGGATATGTGTTTTATTTCGGCCTCCAGTGCAGTGCGGTCTAAAAGGACTGTTTATAGTTTCTCCTTGCCTCAAATATCAAAAGTTTCATGAAGCTGCACAGTCTCATGCGACAAGTAAGTGGCATTGTGACGCACTGGCTTCGTCAAATACATTTGAAAAGATAATGAATGGAAGGGGACTAAGCGTTCATGAATCTTTAAATACGGCATATCACAAGGAAGTTGAAGAAAATCGTTTAAAACTTCGATCTATCGTATCAGCAATTTTATTTTGCGGGCGACATGACCTTCCACTTCGTGGGAAAGTGGACGAGGGTTCTGTTTTTACAGACCTGCTACATTTTCGAGTTGACTCGGGAGACGAGATTTTGAAGAATCATTTAGAATCAGGAGCAAAAAATTCCTTATACATATCGCATCAAATTCAAAACGAATTGATTGAAATTTATTCCGATGTTCTGAAAAGCAAAATAATTGGGGAGGTGAAACATGTTTCGGCTTTTTCGGTTTTGGCTGATGAGACTGCTGATATTAGTGGCACAGAGCAATTATCGATTGGTGTTCGCTATCTACGTTATGATAAAGATGATAAAAAACCAATAATTTATGAATAATTCCTCGGATATGTACCGGTACAACAATTGAACGCAAAAGCCATTTCGGAAACTATTATTCGCTTCCTGCAAGATTGTAATTTTGATTTAAATAAACTTGTTGGCCAAGGATACGACGGGTGTGCTGCAATGGAGGGTCACATAGGTGATGTTCAGAAAATTATTAATGATAAATATCCTTCAGCCCTATTTTTCCACTGTGCAAGCCATGTATTGAATCTTGTCATTAATGACCNAATGGCAGGTCACATAGGTGGTGTTCAGAAAATTATTAATGATAAATATCCTTCAGCCCTATTTTTCCACTGTGCAAGCCATGTATTGAATCTTGTCATTAATGACCTGAATACTGTCAGTGAAGTGAGAAATACTGCTGGGACTACAAAGGACATTATAAATTTTTTTAGAGAGAGTACGTTGCGGCGGAATAAAATTCCAAATATACTTCTATTTTGTGAAACGCGTTGGTCAGCGAAGTACAAAAGTATCACAAAATTTTCTGAAAACTTTCTGATTATTGTGCAAGTTTTAGAAGAACTTTCGCAGGACGCGCCGAACTCTACAACGAAAACCTAAGCGTATCAGCTCTGCACGACTGCAACTACTCCAACATACATTCTGACACTTTTAGTAATTGCTGCCCATTCTGCCAAACTTGAAGCCGTGTGCAGTCAATTACAAGAAGTAAATATGAATATAAAGGCAATACACGATCAAGTAAATAAATTAACTGATGTGCTTCAATCTCACCGCGATAATGCCTCTATGGAGTTTGCGATCATTTTCGAGAAAGCTCAAAAAATTTGCGAAAAACTGGATGTTGAATTTAAGCGTCCTCGAGTAGTGGCAAAACAGACTTACAGATCAAATCAACCATCTGAAAATGTGGAAGAATTTTTCAGAATATCTATATTTATCCCGTACTTAGATTCTATTATTTCTTCACTAATAAATCGATTTTCTTCAACACACAAGAAAGCATTTTCGCTTATGCAGCTTCACCCAGAAAATATGAGAAAATTAGACAAATCAGCATTTTTAGCGATAGCAGAAGATATACAGAACCTCTACAGAGGTCTTCTACATAATTTTATTGCCGAGGCTACCACATGGTACGAGATGGTGAAATATAAATGAAGCAAATAATTCTGTTTTTAATGAATCTGTTGTTGAATACGCAGATGTAATTGCTCAAGTCACTCCGTTTTACCCAGCGGTATGTGAGGCAATCAAAATTGGTTTAACTATTCCAGCAACAACATGTAGCATTGAAAGTACATTTAGCACGTTACGACGTGTCAAGACGTGGAATCGCTCAACTTTGGGAGACGCGAGGCTAAGCGGCCTGTGCATGCTCAGTGTTCACAGGAAAAGAGTAGAGGAGGATACTGAATTTATTGACAAGGTGATGAACAAATTTGGACAGCAACCTAGACGCCTTCAGTATTTATTAAAACAGTAACTTAATTTTAAAAATGTAATTTTTTCTATGTATTTTCTTTCCTGACAGGGGGGTGCAAGTGCATCACCTTGCTCCCTGCTGCCGGCGCCCATGCAACTAACCTTCTAACTAACACAGCATGCTATGCAGAAGACACAATGGTATATGCAATCTCAGTTAAGCCCCAGGTAGCAATATAGAAAGTTCAAAACAACCTCAACGATCTTCAAGACTAATGCACAAAATGGCGGATGGCTGTTAAGACTGTATCAAGTATCTAGGTGCATGCCTATGCCAAAACCCAACGTGGGTAAAACATATTAAAACAAAACGGGCAGATGTGTACGCACGAATGGCTAAAATCTGCCCTTTAAGGCCGCCTAGTGGCAGACTTCAGTGCTGCGCAGAAGTCTGGCTCTTTATTTTTTGACAGGAAACTATTGTTGATAGCTAAATTTTATTTTCACACAAATAGAAATGAAGCCTCACTTTAGGTACTAAAACCCTTCAATACCACGTAATAAACTTATGTATATATGTAATCGGCCAGTGAAAAGTGCCAAAATGGCCATTTTGACATTCGCTTTTAACATGGTAGAAATGTTCGTATGAGATGCTGAAGGGTATATATAGGAACATAGATTGAACTTCAGTCTTTTTAAGTGACCTTTAATATAATAATAGTGTAACTGCATTGAATTTTTTGAGGCAGCTGAATTGCCGTATGTCTGCAACATGATGTACCATTGCCGGGAAGTGCCGCCGTCTATTTGCCAGCCACTGGCCGGCAGGCAAGAACCATTATCCTTAATATTAAAGTTAAGCCTACGCGACATTAGGGCTTTTAGTATTTTGTATTACATTATAATTCAACAAGTTTAATTTCATTTACAATAACTCTGTAAAAAATGTACTGCATATAAACTGTATGTCGTAAAGCCGAAGTTAATAACGATTTCTGCAATTTTTACCGAAAACTATTTCTGCTCACTTAACTTGCGACCACAATTTCGCCAAAAACTTATATTTTTAAGCAATTGACATGTGAATTTAACGATAAATATTATCTCTACTTAAACTGACATGGAAAACCATATTTATCGTTGTAATCGGCTATGTCCAGTAAGAAATAAACATTTTGTGTACTGCCGGACTCTCTATTTTACACACATGCATATATTTATGCAAACTCTGTTTTTTAATCAAATCTTATTTTAAAAAAAATTATTAATGAATATACGGCTGTGTAAAATTTTACTAGTTTCTATTTATATGTTTTACTGCTAGTGTGTTATGTCAGTATTCTGTCTGTACTTGGGGAATAATGTTTTCGGGATAGCCTATATATTTTTCTTAAACGTAGTAAATATTTGATGTCAACACATGAGTTATTTTGACATTAGGAGATAGGTTTCAGACAGAAAGATATGGCAAAAGCACCGAGAAAAGTATTCGTGATCTCTTAAGTAATGTTTTCCAATACATTTTGTAAAAGTTTAATTAGGTATTTCAGTTATTTCCTGTTTTAAAATTAATGTCATATTGAAAGTCATAAGAAAGCTCACGGTACCAGTCAAAAAATTCCTGATGGATACCCAACACTCCTGGACACCAGACAACTGACATTTATGTAAGTACATTATTGCGAAAGTCCTTAAGTAATTATTAAAATTATATATAAAATAATCCATACACTGAGTGAAACAAATCAACTTAGACCGCATTTCTAGACTCTGTGTATTATTTAATTGACATTTAAAAAATAGAGCGAATACTTTAGACATCTCAGACAATTTTTAACACATACAGTATATTAATTAGAACAAAAATTATACGCACAGTTTATGATATTGCACATACAACACTTATGTTCTGCATTTATCTGTAGTTCTCAATTTTTGTTTGCTAAACGACAATTATAACTTAATAGTTAGATAGTTTTTCAATTAAAATGGCTCATTTGGCAATTGTTCGAGTATTCAAGTATTAAGGTGAAGCAATCGTGCTTAAATAGCTCCGAACGGACTGCCGCATGCACTGGCATGTAATAATTAGTATATCCTAGTAAATAATATAATAATTACGCAGATATATTTGGAAAATCAGAAGTCGTTAATAACTAAATAGTGAGGATAGGTAGAGGGACAATATGAGCTTGTACAAAGTTGTAGTGACCGAGAAATCTCGATATGCNCCAACGAGAAGTGTTTATATGCCTATATGCTTATGCTACACAGCAGTATATGTATCATTTTACTTGTGATCGCCGAGCAGTTAATGCGTGAGTCTCTAGTTTTTGGACCTGTACCCGTCAAGCACTTAAATCATGACTAACTTGAAATTAAGCGACGCAATTCTATGTGCTGCATCAGCTACTTGATATTTCGTACCTTACAGTCCTCTTTCACCAAGCTCAGTGCGATTATATATTTTGTTTATAATTGCGAATGAATTGACTATCGTAAGACATTAATTGCTGTAAGTAGACTAACAATTTCCATGGCGATAACAAATCAGCAACACCCTACGTCATATAACAGGTAAATGTTTCACATTTGTAACCAATTTCCCTTTTTAGCCTACTTTCCGAAGGAAATAATGGCTTTTGAGATCACTTTCCTGTCTGTGTGTCTGTGGGTGCATGAGTGAATGTGTGTGTCTGTGCATCTGTGTCAACCCTTTTCAATTTTTGAACGCATTAACCGAATTTCACCGAACTCGGTACACATATAGTACTATGTAAGGACACCTAACTTTTATAGTTTTAGACCACGTCGGGCAATTACTTTCAAAATGGGGGCCATTTTAAAATTTTCTGTGATATGTCATATTTCGGAAACCATTCAACCGATTAAAACCAAATTTTGTATGCTGACAGCGCAAGTAGTAAGTATTTAATTCAGAGGTAAATATTTATGTTGGTGGGCCATTTCGGAAGAACGCGCCACATGAAAAATAAAGCTTTCATTTTCATTTCAAAAATTACTCAACCAATTTTCGACAAATTTGGCACGTAAATAAAACTATGATTGTACAGATAAACATAATTAATTGAAATTTATTAAGGACTCATTTTCAAAATTGTGGCCATACAAAAATTTATGTTTACTTGGCAAATACTACCATACCGTTTGACCAATTTCAACAAAATTATATACGCTGACAGTATCTTTTGCAAGCATCATAAAAGCCAAAAACATCAGCTTTTGTCCATAATTTTGTAAGATAGCACTACATGAGTTAATAAAGTTTTTGTGTAATATCTCAGGAAACGTTTGACAGATTCCTACCCAATTTGGCAAACAAGCAGTACTGCGGCAGTTGATATGCACAAATATTTTTCAAGTATGTCAGACACTTATTTTTTAAAATTGCGTCCATTTAGCTTATTTTAGCACGGTATGCTTTATCTTCGGAATTATGTAATAAATTCCAACTTAACTTTGTATGCTACGAGTATATAAACAAATATCAAATGTGTCTACGCAGAGCCCCTTTTGTTCTCTATTTTGCAAGATAGTGCCACACAAATAAATAAAAATTTTGTCATATCTCGGGAAACAATTTTCCGATCCTTATAAAATATGACAAACAAGTAGTACTACGGTAGGTTATGTTAACTAATATGTTTTAGCTATGTCAGACACTTATTTTAAAAATGGCTGCCATATAGCCATTTTAGTTATGTATGTTATATCGTCGAAGCCGTGTAATTAATATCAATGAAACTTTGTACACTGGCTGTATATATTACAACCTTTAAATTTGTCCATACAAAGTCTCATTTGTCCACCATTTTGTAAAATAGTATTACGTGACAAATTAAATGTATGCGATATCGAAAATTAACCGATTTCTACCGAATTTGACAAATAAGACTTACTATGTCAGGCCATGTAAACTAATGAACTTAGAGAGGGTCAGACACATATTTTCAAAATGGTGGCAATATAAAAATTTTACCTCAGAATATTTACCCAAGAAACTACAAAACAAATTTCGTCTTAACCGTGTATGTTGACAGTATCAATTATATCAATCAAACTTGTCTATGCAAAGCCCCATTTGTCCGCCATTTTGTAAGAGAGTCCCACATGAAATAATATAATACATTTTTACATCGTATCTCGGGAAACAATTAACCGATTTCTTTCAAATTTGGCGAAGAAGTTGTACTGTTGCAGACCATATTAATTTATGTGTTTTAAGTGTAAGTCTCCTATTATCCGAATGTCATTTATACAAACATTTTAGCTTAGTTTACTATACCTACGAAACTATGTAACAGGTTTACATTTAACTTTGTATATTGCATCAATGACAGTCATCAAATGTGATAATACATACAATTTTCGTCCTCCATTTATTGAGATCGTCACATGAACAATGGAGATTTCATGCCATATTTCGAGGACCGATCAACCGATTCATACCAAAATTCCACGAAGTATTGCTAAAGTAGGGTATGTAAATTAACATGTGCTATGAGCGGCAGGCATGTTTTAATGGGATTTAAATAAATAATTAATATACATTTGTTATATCTATGAAATATTTCAACCAATTTTAACCAAATTGTGTACGAAAAAAGAATTACTTAAAAGCATAATTTATACATACAGAGATCTTCTTTTGCCGTCATTTGTTTGCAAAATAATGTCAGGTGAGTAAATTGAAAATTTTCTCGTATTTATTATCATATTTATTTTCATATTTTTCATATTTTCATATTTTTCAAATTTAACTAATTTTCACCAAATTTTGCACAACTACAGAAGGCCATGGGAAGTTGCATGATTTAAATAGGTCCAGACATTGATTTTCGAAATGGTGGCCATATAAATATTTTTATATGTTTGGCATATCTATTTAACAATTTAATCAAATTCAATCAAACTTTTTATGCTTATAGTATCTATTAGAAACATCTTATACAGAAATTCTTTTTAAACAGTTTTAATAAGACATCCCTGTTTTAAAAAAAACTAGTTATTATGCCATATCTCGGAGACCACTCAACCGATTTCCACCGAATTTTTCACGCAAGTGGCTTTATGTAGGCCATGTAAATCTATGTGTTTTTAGTGGCTAAGACACTTATTTTCAAAATGATGACCGTGCAAATATTTCCTGTTTTTTAGTGGCTAAGACACTTATTTCCAAAATTATGGCCGCGCAAATATTTCAGGTTAGTGAATCCTACTATTCAAAACATTATACCGAATGCACCCTAAGTTGGTGCTCCAAATCCTACCTCCGTGATGCAGTTGATTGCATGCTAGCTTAATTTTACGAGTTTTTATGAATTTGAATCCCGGATAAGTCACTCGTGTATTTAAATTGTCTTGGTAATGTTTTACATGTTTCTGGTTTCATCCCTAATGATATTGCTCTCAATGAGACTTCATCGCCTACCCACCATCTAAGCTTTAAACAATTTCACTAAAACTTATTTGCACCCATTTAGAGGAAAGTAGACTCATTAGTTATCAGTAACTTATTGTTTTATGGATTAGTTATCAGTAACTTATTGTTTTCGGGGATGGAGACAGCAGTGGCATGCAGTAGTTACGTAAATACAAACCATATGTCCCAAAATATCACATTCAAAAAATTAAGTGCGCAAACCATATACTAAGGAACTATTTGCGCTGATTACGAGCTATATATAGATTCTAAAGCTTAAAATTAAGTTGATCCTAAGGCATTAGCCATATGATCAGCTGTTTCAGACAGAATGTTGCGACTTCGAATAGCTGTAACCAGAGCTATGAAATATAGGCGTACACAAACTGAACTGTAGTTTCACTAACGCGTTGATGAGCTAAAAAAGGATACCGATAACGGTCCACATCACGATTTCGGTTGCCACTCTAAATACCCAGGGAGAGATTACTTCGGCAAGGCTACAAACCAAGAAGAAGAAGAAGCAAACCTTATCCCTGTATGAGAAATCTTTGGTATATGGAAGGAAATACAGGCTGCCAAGAATCATATCGCGTACCACGCAGTAAGCCATCTGCATAATATAACAGCAAATGTTGTCGAATGGTACAACAACCAGCTGTGTAAATTTATGGGTGGGAAGAGGGTGCATTTCGCTCTTCGGGAAGGATACCAGGCTACAAGCGAATTGTCTGTCATTTCACACTACACAGATGGAAATGCACAAACAAGCATAATCCACCAATTAACCGGAAAAAAACCCTAGTGTAAAACAAAAAAAAAACCGAGAAACACGAATAAAGATTTCTGCTGAGAAAAACACCAAAGAAGATCATGTCAACGTACTTCATTCAAGCGTAGGAAATTGGTATTGAGCGGTCCAGATGAACTTTGAACTTTATAGCAATGTTCAAGAGGAATTCCTTAATTTAGATCAAATATATTTAGAGAAAAAAAAAGACAATTTCCTGTATACCTTAAATTAATTGAAGCACAAATAAATGATATACAAAATTCCACAGTATCGCGGAGATATTCACATGTTTGGCACAATGAAAGATCAAAACAGTTAACAACTTCCTATGTCAAGCTCGCATATGCTAAGGACGTCTATTTCAATCACACACTCATCTGATAATTGTACATATAATAATCGCACATATGCCAATCAAGAGCACATTTATCACCCTGCCAACTTGCCTTCATCAACCCGCCATCTTGGATTCCTGTCACCAAACTATAATTCGTGCCAGCTAGCGCATAGCAACAAGTTGGTAGGCCCAAGGATGCCTTAAGCCCCCTTATAAGCATATTTAGCCATAATTTCCGAACTGTTTATGATGTAGACATCAAGTTCATTACATAGGCATCACCCATGGTGACGAATAGGCTGGTAAATTCAATTACGCCTTAACCCCTCATATAAGCATAGTTGGCCGCCATTTTCCATCTACCGAAGTTGTAGTCGCCGCCAAATTCATAATATAGGCATCACCCCCCGATGTCGTACAGGGTGGTCGGGTCAATTAAATCTCTATGCCCTCTTAAAAGCATAGCGGGCTGCCTTTTCCGAATTAATTAATATATAGCCACCAAATGCATAACATAAGCATCACCCCCGACATCGAACAGGGCCACAGGGTCAAGTACGCCTTAAACCCTCTTATAAGAATAGTCGGCTGTCATTTCCGAATTGTTTAAGAAACAGCCGCCAAATTTATAACATAGGCATCACCCCAACGTCGAACCGGGTGGTGGGATTAAGTATACCTTATGCCCTCTAATTAGCATAGTTGGCCAACATTTCCGTATAGTTTAAGGTAGAGCTACCAAATTCATATCATAGGCATCACTCCTGATGACGAACAGGGTTGTTAGATCAAGTACAGCTTAAGCCCTATTATAAGCATAGTCGGAAGCCATTTTGCTTCCAACGAAGCAATAGTTGCCAAATTCATAACATAGGCATCACCCCCGATGTCGGACATGGTAGTGGGGGTTAAGTATACCTTATGCCCCTTTACAAGCATAATTGGCCACCATTTCCATACTGTTGAAGATATAGCTACCAAATTCATATCATAGGCATCATCCACGACAACGAACAGGGTTTATGGGTCAAGTACACCTTAAGGTGCCCGTCTACCTAGAACTTTTTCCCACGTTTAGGCCGAGAAGCGCGGGAGCGATAAGGGCGACACTGCCACGCGCATCAAGTACGTCATCGCCGCTAAGCTCAAGGCTCTGAACTGGTGTGCAGTGTTCTCGTCGTGCTGCGTATGTATACCTATGGGACTTTCAGCGGTGACCATATTATTTTATTAGTGAGAAGTCTTTAGGAAGGTTCAGTGCAGGCCCCTATAGTAGTTTTGTATGTATATGGTGCGTGCATTTTGAGCTACAGTGCCTTGGAAAGGCCGTTTTTTAGCGGTTTTGGAGTACTCTGAATTGATGTTTCTAATGTACGTGATATTTTGAAAGTACTTAACAGCTCTAGTCTGAAGTGTGTGTTCTTTTCGTAGATCAGCACGTTGGACGCACGCTTAATAGTTTATTGAAAAACGTGTATTTCGAACACTCTGCAACGCAGTTCAAGCGCCAGGTAGACGGGCGCCTTAAGCCCTCTTATAAGTATAGTTGACCACCATTTTTCATCTGCTGAAGCCATAGTCATCAAAATAAAATAATATACAATGCTCCCGACATTGAACAGGGTAGCACTGTCAATAAAACAACATACCTTCTGATAACAATAGTTGGTAGCCATTTCCCATTCACCAAAGCTATAGCTACCATATTCTCGCGTACTCAACGACGAGCCGGGTGGTTGGGGGTAATTACACCTTAATCCCTCTTATAAGCATAGTCGGATATCATTTTCGAACTGTTTAAGATAGTGTCACCAAATTCATTACAAAGGCATCACACCCCGACGTCGAACAGAGTGGTGGGGTCAAGTATTCCTTACGCCCACTTATAAGCATAGTAGACCACCATTTCCATGCTGTTTAAAATATAGCTACCAAATTCATATCATAGGCATCACCCCCGACGACGAGCAGGTTTGCTGGGTCAAGTACATACATATTAAGTTCTCTTATAAGCATAGTTGACTGAGACTTCGCTTCCACTGAAGCTATAATCGCCAAATTCATAACATAGGCAACACCCCTGAAGACGAACAGGGTGGTGCGGNCTTCGCTTCCACTGAAGCTATAATCGCCAAATTCATAACATAGGCAACACCCCTGAAGACGAACAGGGTGGTGCGGTCAAGTACACTTTAAGGCATCGTGTAAGCTTAGTTGCCCACTATTTCTTAACCAACGAAGCTATAGTCACCAAATTAATATCACAGGCATCGCTTCCGACGACGAGTAGCACAGCAAGGCCAATTACATCTTAACCCATCTTACAAGCATAGTTTACCGACATTTCGCATCCGCCGAAGGTGCAGTCACCAAATTCATATCACAGGCATCGCTCCCGACATCGAAATGGTGGCAGGGTCATTTGGCCATAACATCTCTTATAAGCACAGTTCGCTGATATTTCCCTTCTGCTAAAGCTATAGTCACCAAATTCATACCATAAGCAATGCTCCCAACAACATAGAACAGGGTGGCAGGGTCCATTATGCATTAATACAACTTATAAATACAGACACCTGACATTTCCTATCCGCGAAAGTTACGACCGTCAATTTCATATCACAGGTATCATTCCTTGTTGCATTCAATGCGACAAGGACAATAAGGCCTTAAGCCTTGTTATAAACATAGTAGGTGGTCATTTCTAAACCATTTAATTTCGGCTAACATGTAATAGTAAGCCATACATGTAAATAATATAAAGGCAGGTATACATACAATTGCATTGCAAGCCTGTTGTAGTAGTTAGAGGTGCATGTAGGATTGTAGGGCCTGAAATAGCACACATACGCACCAATCCGCACACACTTGCCAATCACCCACCACCACCACCCTCGTAGTCTGTTGCCTCAGGTGTTATATACATAAGTAAACATTAGCACGAGTGACATGAAACAACTTACCATACACAAAAAAGTTAAGGTATACAAGATTGTGCTGCGAGCAATAAGTATGTAGTTGTGGGGGATATAGTGAACATAATACATATAAATAAACACCGTCAGCCTGACACGAGGGCTAGTGGTTTGAGGCCTCGTTGACTTGTTTTCCCTTAACAATTACCCATAAATTACAAAAACTAAGGTGTATACAATTACACCAGAGCAAGGCGAAGGTAGTCGGCGGTTACATTAAAACATGTACGAGTTAATACAAATAAACACTGTCGGTCTAACATGAGGGTCGGAGGGAACCAAATCATAAAGATATGAAACCATTCTGTACATGACAAATCAGTCACGTAACAATTAATAAAGAAGTATGGTATACACGAGTGCACTGCAAGCACGATGTCGTATCGAACCGTTATTATAAAAAACACTAGTCAGTTCTGAAAACCGTAATAGTGATATCAACGTTACAATCGTACCAAGAACTTTGGTAGAAAGCTGGAATGCTCGATGACATGAAAAGAGTATTGTTCACAATGACCAACCTCAAAATAATTTTACAATATGTCAAGTTCTGTACACTTTTTAGTTGCGGTGATAATTTGAAGGTACATTACACGACATGTAAAGGTCGTGNCAATATGTCAAGTTCTGTACACTTTTTAGTTGCGGTGATAATTTGAAGGTACATTACACGACATGTAAAGGTCGTGTTCCTCTGATTGCCACTAAACAGCATACATTTAAACCGTGGGTCATGCAAGAGACGACACTGCAACGCATTAATGAACAGATACAAAAAATAAATGTAAATGAATATAGTTATAAACTCTTACCAACTGCCGTATATTGTGTGAGCATCGAGTGATGTAAAATATGTTAGCCGAAAAAATTTATATTGTAAAAGAATGCAATTTTTTTTTTAAATCGCAGAAAAAAATATAAGGTCTTAGCGACTGAAAACGGGGGCATTTTTTTAATTTCCTAAAAAAAACTATCCTTCTTTGTTTTAAGCAGTAGATGACGTTCGAGATGGTTGCCAAAGATCAAGGTCAAGGTAGCATGGTGTCATCGGAGGTCAAGGTAGCATGATATCATCCCAGTTCAAGGTGAAGGTTGCTTCTTGTCGCGGTGTCTGGTATTGTGAGCAGGGAAAATTGATTTTCTCAAAGTGTTCCCATGTTTTATATACAAAATATAGCTTTTTTCCACCTTAATCCCTAGCATAGATGTCGAGAGGGTAGTCAAAGGTCAAGTTCGCATGACATCACAGTTCCTGCTATTGCGAGTGGGGGCAAATGGGTTTTATCAGAGTGTTCGCATGTTTTTTTATATCCTTAAAAAATAAGTACTTGTATGTAATATTTAAAACGAAATACATTTGTTACCTTGCCCTGGATAACTAAAATCATCTCGTAAAGGGAAGTGCAGGTGTGACTCGGCTGGTCTGCCACCCTAGAGCTTGACGCGACTCTTGACTAGTGTATCTACCATCCCTTCGACTCGTTGAGACCTGTGCGTAGTGCTTAAACCGTCGGTCGACCATTTAGTTACCGTACAGATTCTCCAGATATTAGTAGATCACACAATGTCGGATGGGGTGGATGTGTTCCACCGCTAGTGATGCGGGTTGTGAGTGTTGGCTGTAATCACAATTTGACAGTTTCATTCCGATCGGTTCTTATGGAAATCGTTTTCCATTCTGTTGTACTAACCAGGGCTACCTGGTCTTTACTAGAATCATCTAACACGACGTACAACACTCGATGCTTGTACAATATGTACTGTGCTTATAACTATTTCCCTTTGAAATGTATTTTTTATATCTGTGTACATCGGCATGTAGCATAACGAACTTGTCGATTCCGTTCTTCTCGACTCTGCCATAGTATTTTATTTTATCCTAATGTAATGTACGATGCTCGATACTCGCACATTATGCGTTGGTTGGTAGTAGAATTCGTGTGTCTCTGTTCTGTAGCATAGCTGGGTCTGGGGGTGTATGTGGGGAAACTCGTTTGCTATTCTGTTGTACTAACCAAGACTATCACGTCAGTTTTCAGATGCATGGTCTTGTCTAGCAACAACAGATGCAATTTACAGTGCTCACCACTTGTACAATACGCATTGGTTGGTAGGTTATTATAACTATTTTCCTTCTTGTATCTGCGGGCATCAGTGTATAGCAGTGTCGACCTTATCGCTTCTGCTTCGCGACTGCAATTTTTTTGGCCTGACATAATGTACAGCATTCGTTGCTCACGCAATATGCATCGGTTGGTAGGTGTTTATAACTATTTTAATTTACATTAATTGTTATATATGTTCATCAATATGTAGCAGTGTCGTCGTCTCATGCATGGCCAATGGTTTAAATGCATGATGTTTAGTCGCAAGCAAAGGAATACTGCCTTTACAAGTCGTGTAATGCATCTTAAAATAATCACCGCTAGTAAATAAGGAACTGTACTTTACATATTGTAGAATTTTTTTGACTGGCATTCCTGCTATTTATTAAAGGTCTCTACACAATAACAAAACTGATGTCACTATTATAGACTGTGGAACTAGCAGGTATATTTTTATAGTAGCCATTCGGTATGACAGCATGCTTGCAGCAAATTTACATATAAATTGCCCCTTTATTCTTTATTATGTGAATTAATATTTCATATATGGGTAGGTTTCATATGTTGCACATAGTTCCCCCCGGCCCTCGTGTCAGGTTGACACTGCAATGTGATGTTTTAAAACAAGACAGAATACGCTGACCGGCTCAGTTGCTATTCAGGTCGCGAAGAGTGAACAGCAGCTACGTGCGCTTCTTCGATGAGTGTTGGCTGTTTTGCTGAATTTTATGGCTTCGTTTCAATCGGTTCTTAAGGAAGTCGTTTGCTATACTGTTGTTCTAACCAGGAAAGAGCTTGTCTTGTCTAGCTAGCATCGTCTAACGTAGCGTACAGCACCTGACGCTTGTGTAATATGCGATTGAGATGGTTGTTAAGTAATTATAACTTTTTTCCTTTACATTAAATTTTAATATCTGTTTGCATCAGTGTGTGGTAGTGTTGACCTTATTCCTGCCGCACTTCAAAATATATTTTTTTTTTGCCTAACATATTTTACATCACTCGATATTCGTGCAGTATACAGCAGTTGAAAAGAATTTATAACTGTATTCCTTTGCACTTATTTTTTGTAACTTTTCATCAATGCATTATAGTGTCATCTCTTGCATGATCCATGGTTTAAATGTATGCTGTTTAGTGACAAGCAAAGGAGCACGACCTTTACATGTCGTGTAATGTACCTTCAAATTATCACCGCAACTAAAAAGTGTACAGAACTTGACATATTGTAAAATTATTTTGAGGTTGGTCATTGTGAACAATACTCTTTTCATGTCATCGAGCATTCCAGCTTTCTACCAAAGTTCTTGGTACGATTGTAACGTTGATATCACTATTACGGTTTTCAGAACTGACTAGTGTTTTTTATAATAACGGTTCGATACGACATCGTGCTTGCAGTGCACTCGTGTATACCATACTTCTTTATTAATTGTTACGTGACTGATTTGTCATGTACAGAATGGTTTCATATCTTTATGATTTGGTTCCCTCCGACCCTCATGTTAGACCGACAGTGTTTATTTGTATTAACTCGTACATGTTTTAATGTAACCGCCGACTACCTTCGCCTTGCTCTGGTGTAATTGTATACACCTTAGTTTTTGTAATTTATGGGTAATTGTTAAGGGAAAACAAGTCAACGAGGCCTCAAACCACTAGCCCTCGTGTCAGGCTGACGGTGTTTATTTATATGTATTATGTTCACTATATCCCCCACAACTACATACTTATTGCTCGCAGCACAATCTTGTATACCTTAACTTTTTTGTGTATGGTAAGTTGTTTCATGTCACTCGTGCTAATGTTTACTTATGTATATAACACCTGAGGCAACAGACTACGAGGGTGGTGGTGGTGGGTGATTGGCAAGTGTGTGCGGATTGGTGCGTATGTGTGCTATTTCAGGCCCTACAATCCTACATGCACCTCTAACTACTACAACAGGCTTGCAATGCAATTGTATGTATACCTGCCTTACATTATTTACATGTATGGCTTACTATTACATGTTAGCCGAAATTAAATGGTTTAGAAATGACCACCTACTATGTTTATAACAAGGCTTAAGGCCTTATTGTCCTTGTCGCATTGAATGCAACAAGGAATGATACCTGTGATATGAAATTGACGGTCGTAACTTTCGCGGATAGGAAATGTCAGGTGTCTGTATTTATAAGTTGTATTAATGCATAATGGACCCTGCCACCCTGTTCTATGTTGTTGGGAGCATTGCTTATGGTATGAATTTGGTGACTATAGCTTTAGCAGAAGGGAAATATCAGCGAACTGTGCTTATAAGAGATGTTATGGCCAAATGACCCTGCCACCATTTCGATGTCGGGAGCGATGCCTGTGATATGAATTTGGTGACTGCACCTTCGGCGGATGCGAAATGTCGGTAAACTATGCTTGTAAGATGGGTTAAGATGTAATTGGCCTTGCTGTGCTACTCGTCGTCGGAAGCGATGCCTGTGATATTAATTTGGTGACTATAGCTTCGTTGGTTAAGAAATAGTGGGCAACTAAGCTTACACGATGCCTTAAAGTGTACTTGACCACACCACCCTGTTCGTCTTCAGGGGTGTTGCCTATGTTATGAATTTGGCGATTATAGCTTCAGTGTAAGCGAAATCTCAGTCAACTATGCTTATAAGAGAACTTAATATGTATGTACTTGACCCAGCAAACCTGCTCGTCGTCGAGGGTNATCTCAGTCAACTATGCTTATAAGAGAACTTAATATGTATGTACTTGACCCAGCAAACCTGCTCGTCGTCGAGGGTGATGCCTATGATATGAATTTGGTAGCTATATTTTAAACAGCATGGAAATGGTGGTCTACTATGCTTATAAGTGGGCGTAAGGAATACTTGACCCCACCACTCTGTTCGACNAAACAGCATGGAAATGGTGGTCTACTATGCTTATAAGTGGGCGTAAGGAATACTTGACCCCACCACTCTGTTCGACATCGGGGACGATGCCTTTTGGTGGCTAAATCTTAAACAGATCGGAAATGGCAGCCAAATATGCTTATAAGAGGACATAAGGTTACATGACCCCACCACCGTTTTCGCAACGGGGATGATGTATATGCAATGAATTTGGCAACTACATCTTCGTTGGATTGTAAATGACAGCCAAATTCGCTTTTAAAAAGGCTAATAGCGTAACCCTACCAGCCTATTCGTCATCAGGGGTGATGCCTATATTTTAAATTTGGTGACTATCTCTTAAACTGTTCGGAAATTATGGCTATCTATGCTCATAAGAGTCCTTAAGGCATCCTTGGGCCTACCACCTTGTTGCTATGCTCTAGCTGGCAAGAATCTTAGTTTTGTGGCGGGAATCCAAGATGGCGGGTTGACGAAGAAAAGATGTCAGGGTGATTGACATGCACATTATTGGCATAGGTGCGATTTGTATATGCACAATTAGCATGTGTGTGTATTGTTAGTATAGGCGTCCTTAGCATATGCGTACTTGACTTAGGTCTTAGAATATATGATTTAACAAGGTGGTGCATGAAGTTGCATGATAGGGAAATGAACTCGAACATTCTTCACGCAATATGGATGGTGCTGGCATGGAATGACATAGCGTGGTGTGCTTGTAAATGACTGCATATTCCGGCTGACATTTGCACAATTTCCGCCGGATTCCGCCGGATTGTGTAAGTGCCAGCTGCAATGAGCAAACACATTGGTTGTGGGAAATTTGAGGAAACAAAGGGAAATTTGAGGAAAAAAGGGAAATTTGAAGATGAAAAAGTGAAATTTTAGGCGTTTTAGTGAGAAATAGAGACTATTTTGAGGGGGATAAGGGGAAAAAGAGAAATCCAATATGGTCACAACTAGTCCTCTTGTCCTCTGCAATCGGCCAGGTACTCGTCAATGCCCATTTACCATCTACTGCCAGTTTCAGCAACCACTAATTCGATTGAGTAATATGTGGATTTAAGAAACTGGATGTTCACTAGGCCGGAACAGTTAAGTAGAAGAGCAGCACGGTGTGCGGACATGTTGTGTCAATATATGCCATCCATTGCATCATATTCTGTAACCAAATATCTAACCGAGTCCCGCACACATGTGTTTTTGGTCTGCTCATCTACTGACAAGCAGGCAACCAAACCGACATGTGAGTAAATGGAGAATAGACGTAAATACAACGAGAATACTTGTGGACCCGTAAACTGTAAGTAAACGTTCCTAGTAGGAGGTAAGAGGACGTGTGCGGATTACAGCAATACAATTTTTTGCCAAACTGTGCCAGTACAGTAGCTTTCCTAAACATAACAATGTGTGACTTTCCTGATGGTTCTGTATACATATATCAGCCGTAAATGGATGTGTTATTATGTTACTAATCACACAAACATATTTTTAATTATAAAACACCTGAAAACTAAGAATGAAATAAATGTCATTTAAAAGTATCAACTCAAGTATTGCTGTTATTGAGGTAATTGCAAATTTAGAACAGCCCATGTAAACAAAATGAGATATATTTTACACTGAAGAGCCAAAAAAACTTGTACACCTGCCTAATATCGTGTAGGACCCCCCGAGCACGCAGAAGTGCCGCAAGACGACGTGGCATGGACTTGACTAATGTCTGAAGGTATGCAGGAGGCAAATCACACCATGAATCCTGCAGGGCAGTCCACAAATCCAATTTGCGCCAATTTGAGAAAGGGTTGCACGTCTGTCACGTTTAATGATTCTCGTCAGTCGTATTTTGTCCCATTCTTTCGCGATCTTTTTCCGGCCGCAGCGATGTCAAAGATGTGATGTTTTACCGGATTCCTGATATTCACGGTACACTCGTAAAATGGTCGTACGCGAACATCCAAATGTTACCGCTACCTCGTAGATGCTATGTCCCATCTCTCGTGCGCCGACTATAACATCACGTTCAAACTCACTTAAATCTTGATAGCCTGTCATTGTAGCAGTAGTAACCGATATAGCTGCCGACCGCATCGCGTTACTCTGATTGGTCCCATACCTCTGTTATTTGCATACGCACGCCTATACCAGTTTTTTTTTACTCTTCAGTGTATAATAAGCTGTTTGTCAAAACATTGGTGTTAAAACTGCTCCATAGCAACGAAAGTGAAGAAGATAATAAAACTAGTAATTTAATACTTTTGTTTATATCTGTTTTCCCTGTGATACATGATATAAACAACACACTTCTGTAGTAATTAAAACTCATACTCTTAGTGCAATGATCCATCTGTATGTGAGAAACAGTATCATATATAGTATAGGTACATACAAAGTAATATGCCATTCCACCTTCAGTTCTCGCACTTTTCAAAGACGGCTGTGGTCAAATGTGATAGCGTGGGAGATCGCCTCTGTTCACTGACAAATGTTTACAGACGTTCTGTCAATGCTGTAGAAGAGTATTAAAAAAAAACTTAGATTTATTTGTATGTAGATAGTCTGGTACATTCGGGGAGCCTTTCAGCTATATAAAAAAAAATCAAAATTACGTTGAAAATATGGTTACGGAAAAAATATTGGGTGGGCAATCCGACTGACTTTTTTTATCACAATTAAGAGAGTTCAAATAAAAACCTAAGGCTTGGTCCACCATACTGATTGTAGCCGGCTGCTCTTATCTATCTGGCGTTTCTGAACACTGTAGTGAGGGTCAGGAAAACAATGTAATAGAAAAGTGAAAGGAAACTTGTGTACACAGAAAAGAAACTTTGGCACCACCACATTATTAAAATAGTAATCTTTTGGAAACTCCTAGATTTGGAAAATGTTTGCTTTAATTTTGATACACTTCAAACAGTGGTATTTCAATATGTAATAATTTCAGGAACTGTACGAATGGCTCACAGGCCAAATGGGCGCGTTATAAAGTCCACAACACCTTTGCTCACTAGTACTTCTCCTTATCGCGGTTGCTTCTAACACTCGAAAGGAATCCGCATAGATCTCTTTTCAGTGCCATCTGTAGGAAGCACGTCTTCTAGCACACTTGTATCTCTGTCACATAACGGGACTCGTTTAGAAAATTAAACGAGTCATGCCCTGCCCTAGGAACCATGTCAAGTTCCTGATACAATACCTTAACAAACATGGCTGAAACAATTCCAAAAACTGCCAACAAGAAATTACAATAATAATTCCATTAAATTCTAAATATTCCAGCTAATGGGTATAACATCACACGCATCTTAAAGATGTAGTTACCAAATAAACCAAATAATCATTACAAAAAAATGATATGATCAAAATTATTTTACGATGATATTTTTAATCTGCGTTTTAGACAATCAAGAAATAACACTTTCAAAACAATAATGGTTACCATTAATATTGTATTCAACAAAGCAGTATGTTGTTTAGCTTGCTCTGTAGCAAACATTTTTAACTACACTTTTTGTTTTGACAATTTTTCTATTATTGTCTAAACTTTTCCAAAATTAACGTAAAAATTATGAGCACATGTAAAAGAAAATGTATAAAACTTTACCTTGATGGCGATTAGTAATGCATACTATCTATACATTTAACTGATTTTTACAGAAAACTACCGATTTCGGTGTCCGCATTACGATATTTTAAACGACAATATATGAGTAGTCCATTTCCAAAGCGTCCCTTGTCCACAAATATAACATTTTCCAGTAATGGACCTGTTGGTTCCTTCCCAGCCTTTGGTGTGGAATGGCAAATGTTTTACAGTTCTGAAACAGCGCGAAGACTGTTTAAATGCAGATCTAAAATTAATTCAATTTACAAAGTAGCCCTCGTCCACGAATATTAAATACAACATGCCTTGTACAGAACCAAAAGGTTCCTTGTCCCAGCGGTCATCAAGGCATGATGCTTTGAAGTGTTCCAAAAAGGCCCCTGTTCATTTGCCACAGAGCTTTTGAACACTTTCACAAAATATCTTTCCCTGAAAATTCAGATGCCTTGACCGGGATATTACATGCTATTGGGTTGGCACCACAACCTAGTTAAAGATATAAAAACAAACAAGAAGCATTTCAACTACCAGTTAATGTGTAGCATGTTTGTGAAAAGTGTGGTTGCAGGTGGCGATCTTTTTCTAGGTAAATATGTTGTAAAAATATTTGTGAAATATTGTACTCATATTTGAGTGAGATATTGTATAGACACTCCAGTGACTGTTCTGCAAATCAGGCACAAATCGTCGGCAAGCACTAGTGAGATTGAGGTTAGGCAAGCAGTAATGGTGATACAATCTCTGTCAGGTAAAGGTAAGAAAAAACAATGGTATCCAGTTTGTCGGAAGAAAAATATGGACAAAAGGACTAGGTACTCTCTAAAGTGTCTGCCAGGTTTACACGGCTGCAATCACTCTGGCCGAAAGTACCTAAAGTGTTCCCAGATAACGCTACAACATGTGCGTAAGTTACATAACATGTTTTATTCTAGGATAATTGATTATATATCTGCAAAAGTAGATCAAGATAATTTAATCTTGTAGTACACAATCAGAATCTCCTAAAATAAAACGTGCTAGGGCGGAATGTAAACAAGTTACCCATATCTGGAATGAATATTATATTCCAATCACATGTGTTGGGCACTCAAAACAAATACAAATATGCCAGGAAAATTCCTGAGCATTTTGTAGATTTCCAAAGAGCGAGTCCATAGGGTGTGCAATGCCCACTTTAGAACAGGGTTATGTACGAAAGTAAATCGTGGAGGTTATCATTGTTCACATCGACATGACGAGCAAAGCCAAACCAGTGAAATCCTTCATCGAGTATCTCGTGCCATTGGAGTCTCATAACTGTAGAATAGACACACCTGTAAGCAATATTTGAAGAGTTCTTTGACAGTTACCAAATTGCATTCATTGTACAGTATGACAATTCAGGCTCTGTAAAAGCCCTGAAGGTTCAGTATGAATACTTCCTAAATATATTTGTAAAGGATTACAACTTAAGTTTCGATTCACCTGAGGTAGAGAAGTGCTCAAAATGTTTGCAGTATGAGGAATGATGCAAGTCAAGCAGACATGATAAAACCCTTGAAATTGAACTTATTGCCCACAAAAGGCGTGCCAATGCCTTTTACTTACTCCTGAAAACGAATACTGCGAAATCCATTGTATTCTCATTTGACTGTCAAATATATATATTATTGCCAAAAATACCTGACCAGGCCTATTATTATTTCCGGCAGATCTACCTATATAATTTCACTATTTGTGAAGGCATATCCACCGATTCACATCCTAACGATAATGGATGGAAGCAGACAAAAATAATGAATCGTCTCAAATTTCATTGGCAGTTTACCACTGATTAAGAAGTACTCACTTAGGGGAGTGTGCAATCGTTCGCCTATTTGCAAATGAGTTTAAGGGGGGAGGGGGCATAAAAAGAATATGATCATGCTTGAAATGGTAATAAAGTGGCTGTGTGATGCCCCCCACAACGAACAGGAAGTGCATCTTATCTTCACAGTTCTCGGGCATTCCAATCTTCCACCTGACAGGGTATATGGGCGCATTGAAAAGGAACTTAAAGAAACTGCCTAGGGTTTCCGCACCAGACGAATACTACAGTACGTTTGAGAAGTATGGAGCTGTACTTAAAATAGGCAGGGACTATAGTGTGTACACCTGGAAGGCAGCAATTGAATAAGTGTTGAAGAAGCCTAAACAGTAGCACTTCTGCTTTGATGTCTGCAACCGATACATCATCACTCAAGTAAGGACAACTACTGCAGACATTCTTGTACGAGTAGAAGTTGCACACAAGACCGAAAGGAATTCCCAAAAAGATTTGTCAACCAAAACGAAATGTAGCAGACATTAATACACAGCTGGTGTAAATTGGAGTTCCCCGTAAAACATAATAAAATAGATGATGTCAAGAAGTTACTGGATCTTCATTATGTAACTGGGTGGGAAGTGTTGCCAGAATTGACGTTCTACTGAAACATCGTTAACTCACATGTGCCAGATTAAGATGGGAGATATTCAGAAGGTGAAAATGAAGAGGGCATGATGGAGGGCGTTGACGACATCCTGTAACAAATTGCTTGGTGCCATGTGCATAAACAGACAAGCATGTCAATTTAGTGAATTTGTAAACTTTGTGCAATATTTTTAAAAGATAATAAAATGTGTTAAAGTTGATTGCTAATGGAATTCAGGATAATCTCTTATGGGGCACGCATTCATTCGTATAGATATTTACTGCCTGATGTCACTACACACATTTCCAAAATTGCCATTGTCTATTCGTTATAGTTCCAAAAGAGCTCTTGTCCAGCATACAGTTCCGAAACGCACCTTTTCCGTTTAATTTATTTCATTTTAAGGGGTATGGTTGGTTTCAGAAGGCTCTAATTTCTACAGACAATTTTCGTGACCTGCTGTTAGTGTAGGAAACAAATCGTCCCCGTGCTGGGTTGAGACCTTTCCGACCACTGAGGACAAGGAGGGGTAGAGGAGCATGTATCACCTGGAAGAATGAGTCAGGTGCCTGTGTTTGGAAGAGGGGGAAAGAAGGTGGTAGGAAGAGAAGGCGGAAAGGAACAGGAGGAGGTAACTAGGAGAAGGAATTTCTGCTCTCTACTTTCGCCTCGCATGTTTGTTACTTCCAAAAGCTGCCACCGGAGCCTCGCTGAATTTCTTGGGACAAAACTACTCCTGGTGAAAAATAATGGCCACCAGGTGGCCACCTTAATGAACGCCAAGGGCAGCTTATCACTAGAAATTGAATTATCTTATAGAAGGCCTGTATGCGCAGGTTATGACGTACGCCGAGCCGGCCTGGGGCTACACCGCGCCCTCACATCTAATAAGACTACAAGTAGCATAGAACAATGCCCTATGCTGCATTGCCAAAAATCCCTAAATATACACCAATCAAAATTATTCATAAAGAATTAAAAATGTTAACGATTCAAGAATTAATTAAGAATCTTACCGAATAAGTTTACTAAACCACAACGGACCATCAAAACCCGCTTATTAGAAATCTAGGGAACTACAATGTAGAACATGTGCGCAAATATAAACGGCATAAGCACATGTTAAACGAAAAACCCCCGTAAATTACAGTAATTTCAAGCCACCGCGTCACAAAACCTAACATTTATGAACTAGGAGCCTCCATCTCACCTTAAGAAACGAGTTTATAAAACAATTACTGGACACCATCCAGTGCCCTAGTTATTATTCTCTAGCCATAGTAAAGTTTAATTCTAGTGTATATCCAGTTATTAACCAACGGACGCCCACCGTAGTGCCGTTAAAAAAAATCTAGAGGACACCGACCAAAGTGCCTTAATGTTAACCTAAATCTCACTCCCAACAAAGACTTGAAACATCTCTAATTAAATTGAAAATAACGAAGTGGCAGAACTTTTCTTTCCCTAACCTACCCTAATTATAAGTGTTAGATGTACGTCCTAGGTAGGGACAGGAGCTAAGTGCGTCTCAGGGCTAAGCCCCTTACGCCTGCAGGGGAGGGAATCCATGCAAAGGGACACGCATCACGGCAGAGAGGGATTGGGCAGCCATGGCCGCGTTTGAGGCCATGACTACCTCCTTTGGTGTACCTATAGTTAACCTATAACTAAGAAGAAAAAGGGAAAACCGATATATGCACTGTAGAAACCCTTTCGACAGAAAATAATTTAAATTGCATATATTAATAGAAAATGCTACGGAGACAGATAGGTAGGAACCATGCTCTTTATTAGTGGGTCGAGAAGTACTAGAAGAGAGGGAGCGGGATCTTATTTCCACTGTGATGGTTGACGATGGTTTAACCAGAGTGGAGGGAAGACTCCACTCTGGTGGGGAAAAATATGCTATGGGGCCTCCTCCACCCCCTCCCCCACAATCTACAATAGATTCCTGAAAACTTAACATAAAATAAAAATGAGCTGCCAGTGAGTGTCAGTAGTGCCAATGCTAACCGGCTTTTACTGATTCTTGCTGAGAGCCAGCTCTCTTGACGCTCCCCGCGTCCATGTATTTTGGCCGTCAGAACACACGCGCTAGCGAAGCCTGCAGGCGGTCAACACCAATAAATATTAAGGGTGGCGGACGTGTCCAAAAAGGATCCCGCGCCTCACAGCTGCAAAGACGGGCCACCCAAGTTTTCTGCACGTGCAGACGGCATCCGGAGGCAACGGAAGGCACCAGGGCGCGAACACAGCTGCACTGGGCAGCTGCCCCAAGATACGCCGAGGTCCCACGACCCCGGGCTTCGCCGCAATAAACCAAGAAAAGCTTTTAGCGGGTGTACGAGAAGAATAGCAGCATATCCGGGGACAAGGGATGGACCAGTGTGGGCACTGATCCAAAGACCACCCGCCAAGTAAGCACAAGCAGAACGAGACAATGAAACGGCCATACCAGAACCGAAGGTCCACGCTGGGTAGCCCGAGCCCCAGACACGTGTTTTTATTACTCAGGGAGACGCCACGAGATTCCTGGACCACGTGCAGACGAGGCAGTTTGAATATGGCGAGGGAGGCTACAAAACGAGAGGAGTCCGAGGAAACAAGGCAGTC
>NQII01000249.1:1340031-1402427 GCA_002778355.1 Clitarchus hookeri | reverse complement strand
CGGCGACCACAAAGATGCATTACTTTCCCTTTAAGTGGCTATAAAAATTTCGCTACATAACTTAAATCCTTTCCTTTCCAGCTCACAGCATAATATACCCCCCTCCCTCTCCAAACTCAATAAACCCGCATCAAGAAGTGTTTAACACCATTTATTAGTATTAAACATTTTAAATCTTTCGCAACGTAAAACCCACCACACTCACTAAGAGTGTGTAAAATGTATAATTTCGGAACAGTAAGCAGGTTGGATACCACAATATGTAGGCGTGGAAGGGCGGCATACTTTAAAATTCGAAATTCAGAACCGCTGAGGGCATGTTATACTGTGATAATGCGCGTGTGTTCGTTTTGTATTGTATTGTTTTGTACAGCAAGTAGTCTAAATAAAATTGTTGACACAAAGCACGATTTCCCCCAATATTACGGCCAACTACAACAAATAATATTACTTTCATCAGAATTATGAAGTTTACATTTATCACACTTTCTGTAAACAGTAGCAAGCTATCAGGGCAAAATATTTCTTAGATACTCATATAAAAATTTCTCCGAAAGTAAAGTAATAGTTGGAGTTGCAAATGGTTATACAGAAATTTTCAGTAAAAACCTTCCTGGTCAGTCAGTGACAACACTGAAACGTCTAGGAAGTCATTCTGCAATACGAACAAACATTTTATAACTTTGATACAAATCTAAACTGGATAATGAGGAATTCGAATGAAATTTGAATCCTTGGCAGTTAAGTTAGTGAGCGCTCCGAAGTTATACTGGCTAAGGAGACATGCTTGTGTAAAAATGAGTTTGAACCAATAAAATTTTTAACTATTTGCACTGTACGACCAGGAAATATGGGCAATCAGTCGTACATATTTAGTCCACGGCTCATTCATTGTAACTGAAGGATCTGCTGCATTCATCTTGCATAACCAAGGAAAGTAAAACTGAAACTATGTGCACTGTGTAAGTGTGTGTATCTATACAGTCTATACATATATATATAGTGCGTCAGAAACCACTTCCAAAACTTTAAAAATTTGCTGGATGTGATAGAGTTTGTGAATTAGGGGTTCATACAGCCTGTGAAAACGATTCCAAAGTGAAAGTGAAGTGTTACGTTAGAACTACAAATAAAATGGAAACCCAAGTTATGCCAGTTCAAACTAGAAGACTTGTTTAAAAATAAGATCACATTCAACAAATATTTAACATTAGTGAACCGGCTCGGCTTCGCCCGGTAACAATTTAGTTTTTACAGCGATACTTTGAAAGACAAAAATGGTTACTGTGGGTCATCCTTGAAAGATAAACATATGCTAGCACGGACTTTTCTGTAGACCTTTTTGATAGCTACAATTCTGTAGTACATTAATTTCATGTATATCCTATGGTTTAGTCAGCGCAAGCCATGTAAGCGCCCTAAAAGCTGTTTTTAACGACTTGATTACAAACGGTTCGACATTTCTCTACTATCATTATGTTAAATATAAATGTATTATATACCAAACGCTGTATCAAGAGATTTTCTAAATGATGTTAAAAACCGCACCAAAATCCATTAAGTAGTTTAGAAGTACTAAGCGAGTACACAGACAGACGCGGATAAGCGACTTTGTTTTATACTCTTTAGAGATGAAAACAATGCAAAAATTCCTGACCATAGCGACTTTCACCCCAATAACAAAGTTCGCGGAGTGAAAGTAGGAAATGAGCCAAAAGAAATTAAGCACAATTATGTACAAACACAAAAATTATCTGAATCGTTCATATTCGCCTCGTTGTATGGTATTTATTTTAATAAACATTTAACTCCACAAAACAAAAATATTTAAAATAGATATCTGCGGCAGCAGGGTGTCAGGTATATTTGGACCTGTCATTATAAAGTTTTCATTACAAAGGTGGAAGAAATTATATCAATTCTTATCCATACAAGTAGTGATGTGGAGAAAGTTTTTCATATTGCAAGAGTAGTCATAAATCAACTTTTATGTGCCATTCTGGTCAATATAGCATCACCTGGCAAATTACGACAATGAAATGAGGAATTCCAAAAATATCATTCATAATTTAGAAAGGACCAAAATGAATTTTTATGACAGAATTCTAAAGCATTTCGTGTTACTAATTTTCATTTATCTACAACATACGTTCATCACAAAAATTGTAGGCCAAAAACTAAAATTAATACCTAATGCTCTTAATTTTATAGGAAAAAAATTGTCAGAACGGTATTACAGGATTTTGCACCTTACTGTGTACATTGATTTAGAAGAATTTATATCTGACGTACGACAGAACTTTATTGGTTGGCAAAGCAGATATTACTGATTGATTCTCGCGCCATAATACCTTAATATTCAAAATATTTTCACCTTGTTCAATAATTATTTTACTACCAGAGTAACAATGAACATCTTTAATATACCATAACTGTATACAAAATTAACCTGCGGTAAACTCAGTGGTTTACACCCTAACCTCCTACTGCTGAGGCTGTCTATACATCTGGCGAGAGAGGGAAACGCGCAATCACCCCTCCAACACATAGAAAGGCACCAGTTTGCTGATGGCGGAATTCTCGTGTGAGAAGGCATATGTTTGGTGGCCATACGGAGCCCTACATCTTCCAAGCAGGTTAAGTTACTGGTGACCGCTATTGTACAGAATTTCTCCTTCCTCAAATACGTCTTTTCCTGGGTATTGTGCCCTGAGTTCCTTTCCTAGGGATTTTATTTTACATTGCCACCTTCAGGCGGGACACGCTTACCTATCCTCCCCGCATCAGTGCCCTTTCTGAGTAATGCAGGAGTATAAGAGATTCCTTTTCCTGTCATTTTCCCACTTCATTCTTGTGGCCTTTATTTTGAGTAGAATGATTATGATGAGTCTGGCACAAAGGATTCAGGAGTAGTGGTCAGGCGCCGGCAGGCCTCAATGTTGTGATATCACCCAACTGCCATATTGAATCTGGGTGACCTTGACCCTGTGTCTATGACATTAAATGACCTTGAAACCAAAAAATTCAAAAATTCCGAAAAAAAATCCCAAAAATTGCATTATAAAAAAATATATAAAACTCAAAAATTTCCAAAGAAAAATTACATTTTTTTTTATTATTAAAAAATATAAAATAATCCCAAACAACTTCCAAACTATTCCAACAAATTCACGAAAAACCCTTGACACTTGATCCAAGACACAAGAACCAAGAATCTAGCCTCAAGACTCAAGACCTAAGACTCAAGACCCTTGATCTAAGACTCAAGACCCTTGAACTAAGACTCAAGACCCTTGAGTCAAGACTCATGACTCAATAAACAAATCTTAAGACTCGTGACTCAAGAAACAAGACTCAAGCAAGACCCTTGACCAGAAAAATAAAAATTCAAAAAAATATTTCGAATGTTTGGACACAACAGAGCCCGGAGCCGAAGCCGACATCATGCTCTGCCATTCTGGTCTTTCTGCTGCCATGTTATGTCATCCAAGCACCATATTGATTCCAAGTGACATTGAACTTGACCTTTGACCTTGACCTCGAAACCTTGTATGACTTTGAACACAAAAAATTATGACGTTAAAAAACTTCCAAAAATGTATATAAAAAAATTAAAAATTAATCCACAATTATTAAAAATATGTAATTAAAAAGTTTATTTAAAAAACTTACTTTTCCAGAGGTTCACTCAGCACCACGTACAGCAGACGACTGACCCACGTCAATAATTCTCATTGATTGATTATTTGTGCTCGTTCACTCCCTAAAAGTGTTTTATTGGTTGATTGCTCATGCTCGTTTGACCAATCACCAATGTTTCTCATTGGACAATTAGTCTACAGGCCTCCACCTCCCTTCGTATCTCACTTGTTTTAATTTTTAACACCAAGGTGATGCTTGTGTATGAATAATCGATTTTGTCGCCAGAGGAGCTCTTGATTTAGCCCCTATGTTGGTTGTTGATCTTGACCCTTCCCCAGTGACACTGAAATCGAAAAAAAGAGAAAAATCGCAGTCCATACAATTATCAATTACTAGCTGGTCACAAGGGACCATACCGACGAACAATACTAATTAACGACTGACTGCACACAAGTCTGACTCTACCCAAGACTAACTCCACCTAAGACTAACTCCACCCAAGACTAACTCCACCCAAGACTAACTCCATCCAAGACTAACTCCACCCAAGACTAACTCCACCCAAGACTAACTCCACCCAAGACTAACTCCACCCAAGACTAACTCCATCCAAGACTGGTTCCTGACGAGACTGACCTAGCCCAAGACTAGCTCCTGACGAGACCAGTTCCTACAAAACTGGATAGACCAACCGACAAAACCAACATGCTGTACCACCCACCTATACAAACAAACGATGATGGACAATTTCGAAAAAAAAAAGTATCCTTATAAAAGTCTCGCAGCTAACCTCTTCGCAGGAAATCCTTGCAGGATCTTCGCAAAATAATTCTACCATGTACACGTGTGCAATTCATATCGATAAGACACATATTTTCAAAATGGAGGCAATACAAATATTTAAGGTTTATTTGGTGTTACTACCATACTGATTTAACAATTTCGACCAAATTTTGTATGCTGACAGTGTCTATTACAAGCATCATTTATGCCAAAATAACCACTTATATACGCAATTTTGTAAAATAATGCCTAATGTATTCATAAAGTTTTTATGTCATATCTCGGGAAACAATTGACCGATTCCTACCAAATTTGCTAAACAAGTAGTACTGCAGTAGGTGATGTAAACATACATGTTTTAAGAGTGCCTCGCACTTATTTTCCAAATGTCTTCTTAAAAGTTATTTTAGAACAGTACGATATATCATCGAAAACATGTAATCAATTCCATCATAACTTTGTATGATGCGAGTATAAAGTACAACCATCAAATGTGCCCACATGAAGCCTCTTCTGTCCGCCATTTTGTAAGACAGTGCTACACTGATAAGTAAAATTGTAATGTAATATTTCGGAAACCAGTTGGCTGATTCCTACCAAATATGGCAAACAAGTAGTACTGCGTTATGTGATGTAAATTAAAATGTTTAAGTAGGTCAGACACATGTTTTCAAAATGGTGGCCATAAATATATTTTAGCTTTGTTTGTTATATCATCGAAACAATGTAATTAATTCTAGTGTAACTTTGTTTGCCGGCATTATACACCGAGGCGACAAAATTCATGGGATACCTCCTAATATCGTGTCGGGCCTCCTTTTGCCGGGCGAAGTGCAGCAACTCGACGTGGCATAGACTCAACAAGTCGTTGAAAGTCCCCGGCAGAAATATTGAGCCATGCTGCCTCTATAGACGTCCATAATTGCGAAAGTGTTGCCGGTGCAGGAGTGTGTGCATCAACTGACTTCTCGATTATGTCCCATAAATGTTCGATGGGATTCATGTATTTTATATTTTTCGACGACGCAGAGCACTTACTTTCAAAATGGCAACCATTAAAAATGTAGGGCTATATGTTATATCTCGGGAACTATTCAATCGATTTAAACCAATTTTTGTATGTTGACAGCACATCATGTAAGCATAAAATTTAGTAAGGAAAGGACATGGCCTACCATAGTAATACTTACGTGCCAAATTTGGTGAAAATTGATTGAGTAGTTATCGAGACATAGCGTAAATGCTTTATTTGTTCATATCGCAGAGGAAAGTAGGCTCATAAGTTATATCAGTAACTACTTTTTACATATAGTACCGGTCCATTTTGAGGCCTGTTGTCCAATTAAAATAGCGACTTTTATTTATAATAATATGAAAATACCCTGGGTGACAAAGAAAATAACTTATTCCTTTGGAACAAAAAAAACTTTTAAAGCTAGCAAAAAATTCAAATCTAGAAAAGAATAAATGAATTATAAAAAGTTTGGTAATATCCATTATAAATACATTATAGCTGCAAAGAGGACTTATTTAAACAAAGTCATTACAATAACTTCTAATAAAATCAAATCTGTCTGCGAAATTGTTAATACCGAAACATCTAGATTCACAAGCAACAATAAAATTAAAATACTAAAAATAAATGATGATGTAGATAATAATGACATTACTAATGCATTTAATAACTACTTCTGAAATGCTGCGAAAAGCATAATCACAGATATATTGCAAATAAAAATCCAACTTATTAACTGTAACAGGCTTAGTAGTAGGATTATCTACCTTCGAAGGCAGGCATCAAGGCAAAGGATTTAGGATTCGCCTTCTAACTTGGTTGACGTTACAGCCGGATTCGCACATGGTGGCCATTTTATAGGCAAAATGATGTGTTTTAATTCAGAACACACTTCTGGAATTGTTTGTTTAGCCCCAAAATCACAATTTTCGCCAAAAATTTCCAAAATTGGACAAATGTCCCAATTGAGTCTTCAAATGACCAATGGGGAATCGAGGCTCCTCGATGCGAGAGCCAAAAAGTCCTCATAGCTCCGAGCGGGTAGGAGGCTCCTAGGGAAATCAGCTATATGGTCCTCAGAGAAGTAAAAGCGGACTGAAGACTCCGAGCCAGGCCCAGCGGACCAAGTGGGTCAGCAGCCATGTTTGTTTATATTCTTGACCCCAGTAGACAGGTTGGGTGTGAATTACCTTCACTTTAGTAACTTTAAAGTGGAAAAATCGAGAAAAATTAAAACATTAAAAATGTATATATAAATCGAGGAAAAATTACATCAATGACTCCTGCAACCATTTTGTATGTAGGTGAGATAAACCTTTACCTGAGTGACCTTAAAATTAAAACATTAAAAAAATTGCAAAAATCGAAAGAAAAAAACACCAATAAATTCATTAAAAACTAAAAAAACAATTACATTACTGAAACCGACCACTAAGTTGTATGTGGGAGATCTTGACCTTGATCCTAGTTTCCTTGATCTCGAAAAAACAAGGTAAAATCATAAAAATTCGTAAAATTCTAGGAATAAATTACACTACTCATCCATGACACCATGTTGGATGTAGGTGACCTTTATTTTGGCCCTAGTAAAATGTAACTTTAAAAATCGAGGGAAAAACTTTAAAAACTTGAAAAAATCTAGGAACAAAATATACTACAGGTCGCAATCACAGTGTTCGATGTAGACGATGTTTGCCTTTATCCCAGTGACCTTAAACTCTAAAACTAGAAAAAATATCAAATTACTGAAATTTCTAAAAATCTACTGAATATACATTGCTCCAATCGCAATGTTGCATCAGGGTGACCTTAACCTTGACCCGAGTGACCGCTCGAAAAATAAAAAAAATAGTAAAAATAGAGGAGAAAATTACATAAATGTAGCCAAATACCATGATGGATGTGTGTGACAATGAGTATTCGATTCTTGTAAAGATGACAGAACACACCAGGTGACTGATTAGTCGGTTCCCTTCTTCCCGTGTGCGAATAAATCACTTACAATAAAGACTATCAATCTGCCACCTAACCAAAGCAAAATATTGGCTTTTCATAACACACATCCCTAACCCCTTCCTCTTCACTAACACCAATATCATACCACTTGACTCTCCAACTCCCTCAAAAATTAATCGCCATAGCTCTACAACCCTCATTATCCATCCATGCCAACAACCCACCACCTGACACTCCAGTCCCTCACAATTAACTCTCTTCAGCTCAACCAACTCACCATACAACCTCGTCCTTAAGAGCCTGCATCACCAACCCTGTTTGATTTTTTATTTATTTCTTCCTGATTCAAATTTAGGAATACGGATCTCGTTGCTAACCTCTTCGCGAAAAGATTCGCAAAACATCTTATCCACAGCTGGCCATACCAATCTACCAGGCCAACCCACTGGCCAAACTGACAAACAATACAGTGTGACCATATGAACCATCCATACCAGCCAACCATACAAACCTAGCATACGAATCATCCATACCAATCACCCATCAGACCCAACCAAACCAACAGCCCAACAAGACCGACTGGGCATACCAATAGGCAAGACCGACTATACGAACCATCCATACCAGCTAACATATGAACCGATCATACTAACAAACCATGCGAACCGACCACACCAGCCAGCCATATGAGCCGACCATGCCACTCAATCTTACGAACAGACTATACTAACAATCCTTACATGTATTCTGCAACTAGTGCAGCAAGTTTGACCAGATCGTCTGCTCCTGTGCCTGAGCCCCTTGGGGTATTACAGGAGACAACTTTCTGAGCGATATTATAGAAGAGTGCACCTCAGGTCTTCCTTACATTCAGGCAGGTATAAAGGCAACACACGCTGTTTATTCTCTCACATCAGACGTTCTTTGTGTGTGCACTCTTCACCAGACTTTTGTAACCATGACTTTGTGAGCTTGGTCAGAGCTCTAATTAACAGCAGTTGAATGCTGCCAATAGAAAGAGATTACGCCCTTTCCAATCGAAGTGGGTGGATGTTCTCCACCCGAGGGTGGTTCCACCTCACCTGTCAACAGCAGAGTACGGAGTTGAATCCGTACGTGCCACCTTGATGGGGCCGAGGACTATCCACCTCTACGAAACAGCTTCGTAAACGAGTCCTCTTACTAGGCGGACCAGACCGGCGACCTTTCGTTAGCGAGCACCAACCCTTCGAAAGTGACACCTGAGGGAGCCGGCACGCTTGCGTTCCACGGCAGCTGCTACCAACCCGACAGTCATGCAGGGCCAAACCTCCAGGCAAGTACCCACCTCCAGATCTCCTTCCAAGCAGAAGGTTCAACCACTACCACCCAGAGTCCGACCCGCGATCAGCACGGCCGAAGCCGGGGCTTTCACACTTATCCCCTGGGTACCCACAATTTTCAGACATGCACACTGAGTTTTCACCCAGGACAGCCCAACTCCTACAGGACGTCGGTCAGTCCCTTCATAGGAGCTCCGCCACCCCGAGATCCCCCCGACTTGCCAGGTCAAGGCCTCAGCTGGGGGAGTTCAATTCGGTTCGCGGGTCATCACCGCATGGCGAAGAATATATACAGTCTCTGGAAGACTGCACATAACCTCGCCGTGACTGGTTATCTGTGCACAGACAGGCCGTTACCGCCTTCAATTGTCCTCACTCCATTAGCCACAGTGCGGCAGCCGTGTTACCAGCCCAGACCATGAGGAGGTGGAGATGGACTTGAGCAGTGCTAGGCTATATATTCGCATCACTGCCCCATTAAGGGGATGAGTCAGCAGCATTCACAGTGGCAGGGGCAAACCCAATTCGATCACGACTTCTCATGAGCGGGCCCCGCCGGAGCTCACCAGAAGAGGGCAGCTCGGGCCGACGAACACCACGGTGATCCAAGCCGTGGGCCACCGGGAAACCACCTCACAACCAGCTTACTCTTACACTTTCACCGGTTTACCACTGCTAGAGTTTTTTAACCGGGGGATGGCCAGACAGGATCGGTCATTCCGCTTTCGTCACGACCGATCCACCAGGTACTCAGGTTCNCTAAGCGAACTTCAGTGGCAGTCCGGTGTTCAGGGCACCCAGTCCCCTCACCTTACACCCATTATAGGTTGGTTGCCAGTCCACAGCCCAGCCCCAACCCGGCCCCCAAGGCCTAGCAATCCATACAGACCATTTATATTAGCCTATCATACCAGCCGACCACATGAACTAACCATAGCCAAACAATCATATGAACTGTTCATATTAGCCAGCCATATGAAACAGCCATACCAGGCAACCTGGCGAACCAGCCATAAAAGTCAACAAAACCAGCTAAAAATACGAAATAACCATGCTAGCCAACCTAACACCGAACCATACGAACTGCCCATACCAAACGACCATTCCAGCTGACCAACCTAACTACCATTAAGATCAGCAACCATGACAACTGATAATGCCGAACAGCCGACCAGTCATACAGACTGACAATTACTAGCAGACAATACCAAAGGACATTCCCAGCCAACAAGGTCAACCACCCTACCCAGCCAACCATAATAGCCAACGACTGAATGCAACCAAGACTGACTCCATCCAAGATTGGCACCTGGCAATGCCTCCACCTTTAGCTTCGTCAGAGACAAAGCTGTGGTCTTATGTTTTTTTGTGATGGATAAGTTATTCACCTATCGGTCGACTGACCCTCGCCACACATTGTTTCATGACATGATTGGTGACATACTTTAAGACACTTTTCATAGCGACATGGTCAATGACATACTTCTAGAAATGTTTCGTAGCTCTCGTGGCAGTTCGAGGCATCGTTCACGACATACTCTCATTAATTCGCGATATGGCTCGTGACGAGCTTCGCATAATTTCCGATACTCACTACTCGATTCGATGCATAATCGTGATGGGTGAGATGTTTTACAGATTTTGCGAAGTTTCACGAAGTTGTGCGCGAAGAGGATAGGAATGAGATTCGTATTATGCTACTTGTTTCGAGATTGGTCATCATCGCCTGTTGGCATGGTATGACCAGTTGGTCTTGCTGGTTGGTGTTGTTCATTATTCTGGTCAGTTTGGCAGTTGGTCTCGACAGGAGGTCTGTCTTAAGCAGTCAGTGGCTGATGGAGACAGTTGTAGGTGGAGGCTGTCTTGGGTGGAGTCAGTCTTGGGTGGACTCATCTTGGATACTGTTAGTCTTTGGCTAGTGTGGTTGGTAGGTATGAATTGCTGGTCTTGTTGGTTGGTTGGCCTGATCGGCTGGTCCTTTGGTAAGGTATGCTAGTAATGGTAAGTCTGTATGACTGGTCGGCTAGTTAGCATCATTGGTTGTTGCAGTTGGCTGATCTTGAAGGTTGTTAGGCTGTTCAGCTGGAATGGTCGTTTTGGTATGGGCAGTTCGTATGGTTCGGTGTTAGGTTGGATAGCATGGCTAGTTTGTATTTTTAGCTGGTATTTTTGGTTTCTATGGATGGTTCGCCTGGTTGCCTGGCATGGTTGGTTTGTATGGCTGACTAGTATGACCAGTTCATATGGTTTTGTGGTATGTCTAGTTCATGTGGTCGATTGGTATGGTTTGTCTGTATGGATGATTCATAATGTATGTTTGTATGGCTGAGTGGCATGGTCGGATCATATAGTTGGTTGGTATGATCGGTTTATATGGTTCAATGGCATGGACAGTTTGTATGGTTCGATGGCATGGTCGGTTCTTATGTTTGGCTGGTATGGTTGAATCTTATAGATGGCTCGTATGGTCGGTCTTTACCATTGGTATCCCCAGTCGGTCCTGCTGGTATGTTGGCCTGGTTGGGTCTAATGACTGTTTGGTATGGATAATTCGTAAGTTCTGTTCGTATTGCCAGCAGGTATGGTTGATTTGTAAGATCGGAAGATATTGATGGTCCATATGGTTGGCAGGTATGGATGGTATGTATGGCCAGTATGTATGGTTGGTCGGTCTGATCGGGTGGATGATCTGCAAGACCTTTTTGGTATGGTTAGCTGTTGGCGAGATGTTTTGCGAGATTTTTGCAAAGTTTTTGCGAAAATTTGCAAAGGTTTCGCAATCGTTTGCGATGATTTTGAGAAGTTTTGCGAAACTTTGTTGCTAAGAGGTTAGCAACGAGATTCTTACTAAGCGATTTTTTTTAGATTGGTCGTCATCGTTTGATGGTGCTGATGGATTATCTTGTCCATTGCCTTAGTCAGTTTTGCAGGAGTTGGTCTCTGCAGGAGCCAGTCGGGTGGAGTCAATCTTGTGTAGTGTTAGCCATGAGTGGAGTCAGCAGAGGTGTATCCAGAATTTTTTTGGGCCTAAGGGGGGGGGGCTGATCTTGAGTATGTATATCGGCACTTGTAGTTTTTCGTTTAAAAACAAGCTGTGTTGTAGAAGCATAAAAATGGAGGAAAACCTTAATGGGGTTGGGGTTAAAATTGTTGATAAAACTTTGTTCACATATACACACAGTACACAATAGACCACTACAGCAAATCATAAATTATTTTAATTTCTATATGGCAAATATCTCACATTTTATCGGTTTATATAGATCATTAGTATTTTTGTATGTGTAAACACATCATCATAAACTTTTATTACACTAAGTAGTTAATTCAGTCTTGCTATATGATGTCAATACTATAACATTTATAAATATATATTTATGGAAAAAAATTAAAATTAACTCTATTTTCCTTTAAAGTCCGATTATAGACCAGCAGTATATAATTATTATCCCTCACACACATGAACAATGCTACAGTTGTTAAAATTGTTACAAGTAAGTAAAATTAACTTAAATGTTTATCTTATTTATAGAAATTGCTCTACAAATGTAGTTAATAACAACATAAAAAAATATTAAAACAGCTTGCATGGGGTTTATTGTTCATTTGAGCTTAAAAACCATTATCACAGCACAAAAATGAGCTTTCTTGCTTTGCTACTGTTTACAAACTTATTAATCACATTATCATCACAAGTTTGAATATCTCTATGAATATAAAGTATAGAACGCCCAACAAGTCTAGATTCTGATATAGTACTTGTTAAAAAAGATTTCAGTCTCATTAGAGAAGAGAAAATTCGTTCAGCACTTGCAGTAGTAACTTAATGCACAGCCATTATTTTTAACATCTCATGGGTGTTTGGATAAACAGTCAGAGGAGACTCACAGAAAGCATCCATATTCAGTTATAGGTCTTGCACTGTCTTCAACTTCGTTCCATTTTGCCTTCCACAACTCCCACTCAGCTACAATCACATCACGAAATCCTGGCAAATCCGCTTAAAAAAATAGAATTGCTGGTTCATTGCAGGAAAATGGTTGTCCAACTGTTTAAGTAAGCAGTAAATATTGCATGGACATAACTGTTTCCATGTGCGAAATTAACCGGTCATCCAGTACTAATAATAAGTAATCTATAAAGGGAAAGAAAATCACTTGTCTGTAGTATTCCTCTGCTGTTTCAAAACGAAAATTGGATTTGTAACATTGGATTCCACAATCTAGTTGCATAGATTCTTCTACATTAAATGATGCTGCAATGTTCTTTGCTTCCTTAAAAATTATGTGAAATTTTGAAAACTGAAATTACATGATCCACTTGACAGATTGCATTCACCAAGTCTAGATTTTTTCTTTGCAAGTACTCTGCCAAATTATAGATATGCCCTATTATCTTGGCTGCAACACTCAGAGAAACTATGATAGTAAAATTACATATGGACTGAATAAAACTGGAAGCTTTTCTTAATAATTCGGTTCCTTTCATATTGCATTCTATGTCTTCAAGTTAAAGTCACTATGGCACTAGCCATTCTTTGAAGATGAAAACACCTTCATAGTGCAAAATCCAGTGAGTTTCAAAACATTTTTTCGATTTTGTTCCACGGCTACCAGGCTTGAGCTCACTAGTATATTTTTTAAGAATTTCAGTTCGTTTTGCTGAAGAATGGAAAAAAGTACAAATCTGAAATAAAGTTCCAAAGGCATTTAGGATATGCTGAACTCCAGAAGCATTTGATAAGCAAAGATTCAGTGAATGAGAGGGACAATGTGTGTAAATATACAGACTGAGTATAAAAGAATACCCCAACTTTGAAAGTCTATAATATCAAAACCAAACAACCTACAACCTTGATTGACCAATCAAATAAACTATGGAACCGTGGCGTTTTTTATAACATACATTCATAAATGTTCAATGTGACCACCATGAGTGGCCCGAACGACATCTACGCGATAATCAAAATCGTTCCACGCTCTTGTCAGCATATCCGGTGTTACGGTTTGGATGGCGTTCGTAACTTTCGATTTGAGATGGTGAGGGGGTAGCGAGCTCGCATTCGACATGTCAATGTGAAGGGGACGGTCTGATGTTTCCTTTATGGGCCGAGAGATGACACTGGGAGCGTCTGTCGTCGCACTATGAGTGAGTGTTGTGTGTTAGTCCGCATTACGGTGGTGACGGAACAACACAAGGCGTTCTGTGTTATTCTGTTTGCTAAATGTGAATCGGTTACGATTGTTCAATGTGAATTCCGTCGTAAATACGGACGTCGTCCTCCCGATATGAGGTGTATCGTACGTTGGTTCCGTCAGTTCTGTGACACAGGGTGCCTTTGCAAAGGCAAAAGTTCCGGGAGGCCGCGTGTGTCCGAAGATTATATGCAACAGATTCAACAAGCGTTCGTTCGCAGTCCGAGAAAATCAATTCTACAAGCTAGCCGGGAAATGCAAATCCCTCAATTGACAGTATGGACAGTCTTGCGAAAGCGATTGCTGTACAGACCATACAGGTTACAGCTTGTACAGGCTCTTGCCCAAAGGGAAGAAGAACTGAGACGTTATTTCTGCACGTTCGTTCTTGCCCAGAACGAGGTAGACGATGCCGTCATGTCTAAGGTGGTTTTTAGCGATGAAGCGACATTCCATATAAATGGTGATGTGAACCGGAACAATGTGCGGATATGGGGTCAGGAGCCTCCACATGAAACCACCGAACACGAGCGCACTTCCCCCAAAGTGAACATGTTTTGAGCTGTATTCAAAGACCCAGTTTTCAGCCCTTTCTTTTTTCACGAGCCCAATGTTACTGGAATCCCTTATTTGGGCATTCTTAGAGTGGTTGTTTCCTCTGTTAGAACAGACGGCGGGGGACTTCATTTTCCAGCAGGATGGTGTGCCAACCCATTGGCACCTGGCTGATCACGGATACCTGAATGAGACATTGCCGCAATGCTAGATTGGTCGAGGAGCAGCTGGTGACCAGGGTCTTCATCACTGGTCCCCAAGAAGCCCGGATCTTACCCCGTGCTGTTTTCTTTCTATGGGGGAACATAAAGGATCAAGTAGTTCGTCCACTATTGCCGGCTAACATTGACGACCTCAAAACGAGAATATGGATGCCATCCGAACCGTAACACCGGACATGCTGACAAGAGCATGGAACGAGTTTGATTATCGCTTAGATGTCGTTCGGGCCGCTCGTGGTGGTCACATTCAACATTTATGAATGTATGGTAAACAAACTTCAAGGTTCCGAGGTTCATTTGATTTGTCAGTCAAGGTTGTAGGTTGTTTGGTTTTGATATTGTAGATCTTCAAAGTTGAGGTATTCTTTTATACTCACGCTGTACTTAGAGCGTGTTTCCTTTATCGCAACCTGAACCCCGTCTAAATTGACCTCGCATAGCTGTAGTACCATGGTAACCTTGACCACGTATTTGGTTAAGGTCAAAACCAAGATCCTTCAAAGTAACTTGTATGGTGTTCGCCAGACCTAAGTGACTAACACCATGTACCGGGACAAATGTGAGACAATCTTCTCGAAGCATCATCATTTCTTCATCCAAAAAACAAACACACAATGGAAACTGTTCAACATGAGCAATATCAGTCGTTTCGTGAGCGGGTAAAGAAAAATAATGAATTTTAGAAACTTCTGAGTTATATTTCTTGTATAATACCTCAGAATATATTTATTATTTAGTTTTATGTCACAGAACTTGTGTTCAACGCATTAGCGTCATTGGTTAGCAGAAGTTCTTTCAACACATTGTCGCCACTGTTTGCTCTGTACCAAGAAATACTACTAAAATTTCCATCATTGTTGTCAGGTTCGTTTAGCATAGTACGGCCAGAGTCATTGTGTCTCCTTAAAGGCAACTGCTGCCTGCCACACAAGTGTACTGTTTGTATTATGGGGATTAGTTTCTTTTGGTTCTTAAGGTAGAAATAAAGTGGATCTCCTTATAGTGATGCAACCAGCAACACAGTAAATGCACAACGTTTTAAAAAGTACTGTAGAGACTTCCAAAATCGTAAGGAAAATATGACTTGAGTTTCATATGAAAGATAAATGTTTATATTTTATTCAGTGTAAAATATGTCACCGAAGTAAGTCTCTTTGATGGGTAAATTAATTAATTAATAACGAAAATTTCAATTTCTTACCCAAAAATGGCCATATTTCTTCTCTGGATAAATAACCAAATTGATTTTATTAAAAAATACCTCATCTAATTAGGTTAACAGTTTTTTTTCTATGCTTCTGCGTGAGAAAATATTCGCATAACATTTTATAGGTATGCTAAAAGTTACATTTATGAAAATAAGTTACAATACATATTACATCTGTTGACTGGATTATAAATTTTTAAAATTAAAAATAATGTCAAATACAGCATATATTCGCACAAATACAAAGATTTCAATATATAATTTCATATAAATCAATCGCAGTAACAATAACATGTAAAATAATTGTACAATATTGGAAATATATAAGAATTCTATAATATACCTAGGAAGCTGCTGCCTTCGTAGCGCAGAGGTAGAAAGTGGAACTACGTGAATATGTCGAAAGATGAATGAGCAGGGAGGGCGAGGTGATGATGTGCGCGATAACAGGCCTGGTAATGGGTTGTGAACAGTTGGAAGAGGACTGAGCACCTACCTGCCAGCAGAGGCGGAGGGGACTCATGTTTGCCTGTGTGTCTGGCTATCGCTACAACATTTGCTGCTGCCTATAAAAATGACAGTGATGCAAGTAATGCGATCATGAGCAACCGACCATTGCAGGTCTATGTTATTATGCCTGTTGCCATGCAGCAAAAAATATAATTTTATTATGTAAATCTCACACATTTCACTCATCTCAGTTTGAAACTCAAATTTTAATCTGTAATTACCGGAAACTTACAATTATGGAGGATGTCATGCGTAAAACACAATAAAATGTAGGTACAGCACACAACAAAAATTTTATTGTATGAACTTGTCTATACAGTGGCATTTGAAAGGAATGGTTATGTGTAAAATCGATGAAAATCTGATTGAAAAGGAATAATATTTGTGAACGATTAATGATATTTTCATTTTATCATTTATGCAATTTGTGGAGAAAAAATAATTATTTTCTTTAAATCTTCCTCAAACTCACTTTCTTCATAGAGCTGCAACTAACTGCACAACAAATGCATAGCGTACCAAACTATACTAGAGCAGCTGTCATAATTTTAAACAAAATAAGTTGTATTTATTTTATTGAGTGTATTATATGTGATAAACTAATGTACGTATTTAATTAAAGTCATAGTATTATAGCCTGAAAGTATTGTAAACGTATTATATATCTGATTAAACAAATATTTTTTGTGAAATTTTGAATTTTTATTTGTAATATACCATAATTTAAAATAACTTCAAGTATCCTTTTTTCATGTAAGAATATAAACGTTACTATTTACTTCTAAAGAAAATGTTTTGGAGAATATAAAGTGACCAAATACGTATATACTCTGTTCAAAGAGAATCTAAATACACGTTATTTTCATTTCGAGCTGCAATCTTTTGTCTACTGGAAGAAAATACGTCGAATAGTCCGCATGAACAGCCTGATTGTACGAAAATTGTCAGACAATCATTTGAAGTTACTGTACTGTGTTACTAAGGGGAAGGGACTGGATGGGGGTTACGCACACTGATTAGTCTGGCCAGCACAAGTCTCACTACTCGTTCTGCAGTCCGGTTCAGGTGCATGGCTGCCAGGTGTGTTGCGATCAAGTGCTTGCAGGCTCTGCAGTGGTTGTGCGATCAAAGTAAAAGAATGTGGGTACACCAGAAGTATCCAGTCGAAAAAGGCACGAGGTTCCCCTTCAAGAAAAAAGGAAAACAGAAGTGGCTTACACCTAAATATTCTAAAGAAACACCGGTAAGGTACAACATAATACTTGTTATTATACACAATTATTTTTAAAAAAATTGTGTGTTTGTGTGCCCGTGCGTGTGCTCTAGAGAGAGGGAGAAAACACACAGAGAAGAGTTGAAGCCTTACTGCTGGTGTTGGATATGTATGTATTTCTTACCCCGGTTGTATTGTAGTTTATTTGTGCAATATTGCAGTAGCACACCAGGGTCATTCATAACAGGGCCGACAAATCTACCTACTTCGTGAATTACGACCGGGCAAGGCATGCGTACATGAAGTTATAACTAGTGAGTTAACGAGCGAAACAAAAACCTTTGTAATGCAGATGTAACTGGAAAGTATTTTCACTAATACTGTTAGTTTGTAATTTTTTTATGATTAAGTGATAGTGTTAACGGTAAAGTAATCACTTTTGGAAAAAAATTATCTGTCCTTAACTGCACTATATTTAAGAAGAGACACTGTGACTGGTGTGGTCTCTGTAGAGTTGGGAATGAGTTAAGATAAATAGTTCCATATCTCAACGTCGAATCACAAGTGTAACATTTGAATCAGCGGAAAGTGATTTTTAATTTGCTTTATGCGCGTAAGTATACGAGTAAACACGTTAGCAACATATCCACACATACCATTTTCCCAGTTAAACTTGACTAATACATGAATTAAGTGATGAGGTCCATGACAAGGCCAATTTTACATATGCACATAAAAATAGATCCTAAGCAGGTATTTCAAAAACAACACGGTGCGTGTATTCAGCCAACACTGTTAAACATGGGCAGAAAAAGAACAAAGTGCTGTTTATAATGGAACGTTTCGCCCATCCGTAAGTCCTGAATAAAATACCTATGCTGTCTCCACCCATTATCACAGTCAGACAAAAGTCCCAGATATCAGTAAATATAAAGAGAGAAAGGAAGTATACAGAAATACACTTTTACTCTCTTTACATATAGGTTCGACATTCAATAAGACGAGATTCAACCTACCTCATAAAAATGTTTTCCATTAAATTAAGAAAATTTTGCCTAATGTTTTGCTTCCAACAGCCTTTCTACTGTGATTTCAGGGATACCAGCCACATAAAACACTTGTGCTCATTCATCCGTTTTAAACACATCCGACTCTTTTCAGTGAATCTCCTACAATAAAATGTTTATTTTAGGCGACTTCATATCACCCATACATAAGAGTATTAAAAAATAAAAGGCCAAACAATCCAGAAAAATTACACCCACCAAAAACAAATTTTGCCGCAAGTCAAGGGAAATCCAGACACCATACATGAAGCCGTGCTCACAGTTGACAAAGGTAGTTTTATGGATGCCTTCACATTCTCTATAATAAGGACGAAAATCGCCGTGGGTTGCCGCCGTTTATTTCCCGACAACAATTTCTAAACGATACAACGCAATGCGGATGTCCCAATGTGTTCACTTTTCACCGCTTGTCGGACAAAAACTGACTCAAGTCAGCACGCTAGAAGTATCAATTGAAATATGTGTGGTCTGCTCTTCCTGTTTCGAAATAAGTTTTGATTTCTTGACACTGGAGTTTTAGAGAAACCTGCAATGCTATTGCTATCAGTAGTACACAGTTTTCTTTGTTTTTTTTATGATATGCTGTTAGATGTCGTAAACATCAGTAACGTTTGTCAAAATTGGAAAAAAATTTAACTCCGAACACCTGTAGCTTTGCGGGCACCGCGCCGTGGATGCTGACAGAAACAAATCGTTTCGTCTTAAAATGGCCAGACACAAATTTTTACACATACAGGCCAGATGTTTGCGTCCGAAGGAAGTATAACACTTGATGCATGTACAGTTATTTACGTTTACATATGTGTGTGCACACATATACTGCATATGTAAATGAATTACTATAGTAAATCGTGTTACGGCATAGCGCGATGTATGTATTGTGTAATTTTTGTAACTAATTTCACAATTATGAAAGTGTAATGAATGAATACGTGTTCAAAACAAAACTTCTCAATCTTGTGCCATGCTTCAAGATGAAACGTACAGGACAATTATGAACAATGTCGTAGATAATACTTACCACACATACACGTTTTCCACCGTGAACCCGAGCAAATGTTTGTTTACAAATTCTCTCTCTATCTGAATGCCGTCCGGATTCGTGAATCTCGGTGCTGACAAGTGACGTATGCAAGGCTATACGTGTACGAGTACATAGAGAGCTGTCGAGAAGGCAAGGCTAAGGGCTGGTTAATAAAAATCGCAATAACGCAACACTGGCAAAATCGCAACGACGCAAAATATCAAACTCTGAAATTTTAAGGTAGGTGCCTTTTATAAAGGTCGCAAGAAACTTTTATAAACTGGTGTCTAAAGTTTTCAGAGTTTACTTTCTTTTGTCGCTGCAATTTTGCCAAAGTTGTGTTATTGCGTTTATTTTATAAACCAGGCCTAATAAACGCCTTTCCCCTCTTGCGTGTATGCATAGAGTATATATTGTACTAGTACAGAGTGGACACTCTATGTTATCCAATGGGCAGGTTTTTTTGTCGCAATCGCTATGAGAAAACGCAAACTAGAAAAACACAAAATCGAATTCACTGCTCCTTTAAAAATTATATTTACGCACAGCTCAACTCACTTGTGATACTTATAACTATTTTACGCGCTGCAGCTCGGACTGGCGGCGAGCTCCCGTTATGCGCGACCTGCGGTGACCCACCTCGCCCCTCCCTGGACTTGCCAGGCTGACGTGCTCCCTGCCTCGTCCCCCCCCCCTCGTTATCCTGAAATTTTACATATCTAGCCAAGGAATGATTGACAGCATCGAGACCTGGCTGGCGTCACAGCCCCTCCTCCACCCCTTGCTGGAGGAGTCGACAAATATAGAGAAGGCGCAAGAATATTCTGGGAATTAGGATCCTCGGCGAAACGCGAGACTTAGCAAAATTTCTGGATGACGGCCTACGGCCCTATAAATACAAGCCACCACACAACTGCGGAGAGTTTGAGTAGAAGCCTTTTGGCTGAGTGCGTGCGCGAAGTCAAGTGCGACACGACGGCAGATCAGGTGTTCGTGGTGTGAATGGACGAGAGGGCGTGAAACCCGACGAGTGAAGCCTACTGGGCGTGAGGGCGCTCGGAGAACTCTAGAACATCGCAGACTGGTGGGACATGGACATGTAATACGGATTTTATTGAAATAGTAGAACTGTCAAATATGGACACATAATTTATAACGGAATAGGTTTTGATACACTGTTTATTGGGACGGTTTTCTAATTATTTAATTACATTAATTCCTTTGAGGTAATTGTAAATTTGATTGATTGAAGTCAGTAATTATAAACAGCAAGTTATATTAATTTATTGTAAGAAATTGAGTAAAAAAAATTATATAAAAAAAAATTAATTGAAATTTTGCTGCGCTGTACCAAATGTTTTTTAAATTAATATAATTCAGTAAATCCATTTCCAAAGAGTTATCATTACCAAAATAATATCGGAGAAACAAAGGAACGTAGTTGGTCTGTGCCCTACAAATTGCAAAATTGTTATTACTTATTGCCATACAGTTTATAGGAAATTCTGCATTTTGTAATTTACAGTTTATTCTATTTCACGAACGAGTGCATATTTCTGACAGCCAGCGTCTAGTGATGTATCGTAAATGATATGAACAATATTCCACCCGGAACAACTAAAATCAGCCGATGCCCATCACCTTACTTTCATTAAATATAGCTCCTTGAAACATTTTACAGACCAAAAAAGGTAACATGCACTACTTCTACATGCATGTCACCACTAATAACAGTCTCCTTCCAAATTCCTAACCTAATGTTCAACAATTTTCTGCCAACGTGACGTCATCGCATAAAGAACTCGTGCTCCTGGCCTCGTTGCAGTCAGTGTAGAAGATTGGCCGGAAGTAGAATGACGCAGGCACCACACATATGCGACTTCTTGTAGGGGTAGGAACTTCTTGTTTGCGCATACTGCGCATTTTAAAGGTATTGGAATGTGGCCAGTTGAGTATGCATGTTGCGGATCATAGCCATGGGCGCCATTCCTGCTGTGGTACGGTAACATACTCCATGTGTGATGGTTAGCATAAAGGAAATAGGCGAATTGCTGTATTATACCACGAAAACCAAAACATTTCGTATGGAAATAATGACAACAATCATTATTTTTTTCATTATGTATTAAATGTTTGATAATATCTTTCAAAACTTTATAAATAAGAACAATTTTTTTCTATATTTTAAATTAAGTTTTACGTAAGAATGGTTACAAACCCAAACTGATAATCAAAACCCTTTCTTTTAATTCTTAGTACCTTACGGAAGCTTCACGAAGTATCTCGCAAGCGTATATATTTTATTTTCAGCATTACACGTAGGCCTACTGTTTGTTAGTTTTGAGACAATTTTTACTGTCTTCAGCAAACACACCCTTTGCTTTTATTGTGCAGTACTCGCCCATAAAGTAACTAGAGAAGGATCAAATAGTTTGTCATGTACAGTCTTAATGGTTCATTGTGTTATTTAATTGTATTTTTATTCAACGACAAAATAAGTAATATATTCTTTTATTTCACATCAAAATACTTTCGAACCAGGCGGCTGCTATTTTTCAATCAGCGATAAAAATTACAACTCCAGATTATTTAGGGTCGTTTACATTCTGTTTACAAACAAAAGTTTTTTTCGTACATACAAAATTCAAGATCCGTTTTAAATGCTTCGATATAACGATTTAAAAAATGTCTTCAGGCTTATTTAACAACTTTGAAGACTGAAAATGTTACATCTGATTCAGTACCTCATTTGGTGTTGTCATATGGTTATGTCGGAAATGTTGTTGGTTGGAAACATGCATGCATACATGGTATACGTTCGTATAGATGCAAATATTCGTCCATGAAGGTAAATACTGGTATCGCGCACACCTGACACACATAACAGTACACATACGAATACACATATCACATAAGACTAACTCTTCATAAAGAGTAAGGTATGCGAGGAAAATTAACATGCTATAAAAATACTGCTTCTTCCAGTGCGTTACATAACTGAAGATCAGCGTTCTCGAGCACGAATTATTTACCAAAGCCTTCCACAAAGTCTTTCCAAATTCCATTTAAAACTTTTGAAAAATGTGGAAACAAGAAAAAAATGCAGTTTTCGCTAGGCATTGGAAACGTAACTTAGTTGATTTATAAGAGTCACCTGATTTAAGTAAATTTTTACATTTTCTGTCTACAACAGTTTTGTAATGCTATTTGTAATTTAAACTATTTACGTAAATATCTGCCTGATTTTCATATAACGTAAAAGGAACTTACTGAACAAATATGTTAACATAGTTGAAAGTAGCTGCCTGTTACTTGTTTCTTCTTAGTAAAAATATTTTTATTTTCAAGTCTTACGTATTTTTTGAGGTATAACAACTCCATTTGCACTTCACCAAATCCAAATATGTACATTGTAAATTATAAACCATTACATTAGTTACTCAATACTATGCCCAGGGCAAAGAAATTATTATTTTTTAATTAGAGGTAAACAAAAATTACGAGGAATACCATTTATTTATGAGTCTTTTTGTTTGGTGGCGAAGTTGAGGCAGCAGCCTTGTCTTACTTACACACTTTTAAATCCCAATATAAACTTTCTATTTACAGTGCACAGAGAAAAACAAAGTGTTACGTACAATTAATGCAATACAAAAATCTCCAGAAGTTTGTTGTGATACATTTTTCAGAACTTTATTATAATGCTATTTTACTCTTACGTTCACAGATTAAAAATATGGCGGTTTATATTCGTGCGTTTAAGATAACACAAGTAACATAGGTTCCTCGTTAAATATCCCTAGCAATTTAAAGTGTAAAACTTGCAGGTTACATTAAAGAACATTTTTTGTGCACGATTTTGTCCAGTAGGGCGCTATCGTCACTTATACAGTTCATAAAATAAAATCATTCGTTGCTACAAAATATTTTGCGGAAAGTTTTATGTAAAATGCATAGAAAAATATTACCAAAATACGTACTAACACAACAGTAAAGGTACTACTATATCAGCAGATGATTAGACGAGATAACCCGGCCGATGTTTTTTGAAAACATGTTCACTACATTTCTAAATACAAAAAAAAAAAAAAATGCTAACATTATATAATTACAGTACAAGATATTTAGTGCAAACATTATGCACTAACATCGTGAAAAATAACGGAATTCTAGGTCAATTTCCCGGAAATAAACACTGTCAATACAAGTTTCATTATAAAATTATACTGCCATAATTTTATAACAAGTGAAAATAGCGAATCTTAAATGCTCCCAACCTATGTAATCAATATGAAAGGTTTACAAAAGTGTATTATTGGCTTTTCCAATGTGCCTGTCTTCCATACCGGCATGTGTGTTGTCATACACATGGGCGGAGTACTGCAAACCCAATACCACGAGAGGAGAAGATTCGGCTTTCTCGTCTTTTTCGAGTAACGGTACTCCGGAGAGTGGCACGTGACGTCACTGCGATGCAGCGCTCCCCCGAGTCTTGGGGCAGCCCGCGTGTCATTTATTGCTAGTTTCGGACCGTGGTTTAACTCAATCTGGGGCCCAATTATTGAAACTATCGGAAATATTCCTCTAGAGGAAAGACGTCATTCCGCTATCGGAATGCATAGAGCCAATTTTTGAACACTCGATAGCGGAATTGTATACCGGAATCGGTTCATGAAGTGTCGAAATGAATCCGACAGCTAGGTAGCTGCCGGAATCACCATTCCTCTACAGATTTGTCTATAATCCTTTGTATGATGTAGGAAACTTGAAAATATACTCGCGCGTGGTTTAATATAAATATAATTAACAAAGGAATGTAAAATTAATACCTAATATCAAATTATCAAGGCATTTACATCTCTATGAAAAAATAGTGTAATCAAAGTTAAGTTGCTAGGTCAAAACTGATAGAATTGCTAAGAATATCATGTTAAATATTATACGAAACTGCTGAAACATAAAATACATAACGAAATCAATTTTACAAGAAAAGCTGTAGTTGTGAAACGTAGTTAGTACTGTGAATCAAAATGTAATAAATTTGTTTTAGACATGCAAACATTAATCGAAAATATTTTATAGTTTACAGCCATAGCTGGAATGTTAGCAAAAATTTTGTAATGATATATTTACACCAGAAAAATATAAATTGTTATAGTGTTGTTTTTTAATTTGCATTTTATCATTTGTCACAGTATGGTGAAGTATTTTACTGTTCTTTCGTGAATAAAGTTACGATAAAGTAATTAAATATAAAAGTCTCTTAAATATATTCTTAATTAATACTAAACCTTTATCTAGCGGCAATATGAGATAACTCTTTAACGTGTTCTTTCATGGGCTAAGTTATTTTATTGGCAAATTTTAGCGTAGTTACATAAATGCAAGTTACTTTAGGGAAAAAAACAAATCTGCATGAAAAATAAGTGTTCCTGTAGATTACCAATGTCTGACTTCATAATTTATAACGTATCAGCTAATAGTTTCTTCGCCACTGAAGATAGCTTATTGGGAGGGGGGTTGCAATTACTTATCCTGGATTATCTACAAATAAATAAAATATATATTAATGTATTTTAAAGCAAATTATCCTACTACAACAGATTTAAAGTGATTGGTTCAGCTTCGGTGACGACACACGAAATGCAACGATGCCAAGATGTAAAATAGATTCTTCAAAAATTCTATACATTTTATTTCGACAGTTACTAGTCGTCTAAAAAATTAATATTTTGGCATCGCAACACTCGTTACCGAAATGGAAGTATCGGAAAAATCCGCTAGAGGATTTATTCCGATAGTTAAAGAAAATTGGGTCCATGTTTAATTTGAGTATATTTATTTTATTAGGCCTGACTAATATTTATAAGTTATCATCAGCTTATTCCTTGAGGATATTCTGTGGAATGATTCCATGCGCATGAAACGCGATGTTCATCTAACTTTTTCTTGCATAAGCTAATGAAGATTTTATTTTTATGTAAATCTCTTTCATGACAGGTATATAAATATATCAAATAAAAGAATATGTTTGATATATATTGCAAAACAGTAGCTGTACCAAGCTACAAACGTAGCAAGCAGTCTTGCTGGTAGCCCTCAAACACATTGTTGTTATCGCAGAGAGTAATCTGCCAAAGGCGATGGGTCATTAGAGAGGAGGGTGGATGACCTGTCCTGCTCATTGATACTCCATGGTTCTGAGAACGGATTTCAAGCTGTCTGTGAAAGAAGGGTGAATTTTGGGGGGGGGCGGGGTGAATACGACTGTGGTGCCATCTAGCTGATGGTTCGGAAGTATTTACAAATCAGTTGGCAGTGCGCTCTGGGAGACAGAGAATCACACTACCTCTTACTTAACCTTTCCCTTAACAGCATCCTTTCCTCGCTGTTCACTTGTTTGAAAAATTACACTGTCCTGTTTTTTCACATTTGTATGAACATTTTCAGCAGCAAGGATAAACTTTTTATGGTTATTACTTTTTCATGGTTTCGGAATATCTCTAAGGCACCCTTCATCTTTCTTAAGAGTCTGGAGACAAGCTGGCCTAGACCCTCGTGGCAACCTTTGCCTACAAATTCGGGATCCAAAACGTACACAGTATTTACAAAATGCGCTTTCCTTCAGTTCGGAATAAGCAAGCCAATTAAATATATCTAGTCACTTCAGCTGAAATTTTCGTTTGAAATGGCCACAATCGTCCATTAGAAAACTGTATTTGGAATCGGAATTCCACACATTTTGAAGAACAGTTACTTTATCCTCATTGCTTAACGATTTTGTAACACTAAATTAAGACCCTATGTCGTTTGTATGAGAACACGTAGGAGTGAATTTTACCAAAGTAAACTGGTTACTTGCATCACAACAGTTGCTTGTGTGTTGTATTGGTGTCGCTGCCAGTGCTTATGAAACTTCCTGCGGTCTCTGTAATTCACTCGGAACTTGAAATTTCGCATATTGTTTCTTGGTTTCTTTTAGAAATCGAATGTTTATTGTCCTCACTTCATTATTTAAAAAAACTAACAACCAAACAAAACAACACAAATCACCTGTGACATAGAATATAGAAGACAAAACTGTAAACTAGACAGATTTATTAACACTTTCAAAAGAGTTATCACGTACGATGGCCCATACCCACAGATAAACTTGAGCCTGTGCTGCTATCTATGTATATTTAAAAGAAGCTTCGCAGTGGTGAAAATCGATTCTATCGTGCGCCATCTCATTGAATATTCAGAAGAGACATATTTGTTTACGACCAAGGTTGTTGGTCTGTTATTTAATACCAAGCCTCCGACATTAGCGATAAACAAACTGATGCAACTGAAACCTGACTCAACGCAGGTTTCTGTTCCACTTAAGATTTCTAAATGTGGAGAAATTTTTTTATTAAATGATTAAAAAATATACTACAATTTTGTTTTATGAGTTCAAAATTCTTTGCATTTAAGTACTATATGCTGACTAATTTAAAGATTAGTCTTCTATACTTTATTTTATAATCGTTTATTGTAAAACTCACAATACAACTAGCACATTTAATTATAGTTACTAAGGTTTAACTATTGATGTTATTATATGATGTAAATATTTAAAGTGTGAATCAAGCATAACAACAAATATGATAGCTGGAATATAAAAATGTATTATAACAATAGAATTTCGGGGGAAGGGGGGAGAGGCTGCAGCCCCCTCAACCCACCCCTCGCATACATTCCTGGGAGTCAGTCTTGGGTGGAGTCAGTGTTTGGACAGTATGGTTGGTCGGTATGGCTGGCTGGTCTGGTTGTTTGGTCTGGTCGGCTGGTATGATCCTTTCGTATGGTCTGAGCCAATCACGAGCGAGAATGAAGGTATTTTGGAAGCCCAAGAAATAGCCAATGAAATATAGTACTCAGTTTGAGGGGAACGAACTATAGTGACTAATTGGAGATGGCTGAATTGCTTGTAGTGTGAGGAAGGGGTCTGCGGTATGAAGTTTGGGTGAGAGGAGTCAATCTTCAGCAAGCATCAAATGAGGTATACCAGCCGATTGGTGTGGTTCATCGGGAACCGTCTAATCGGCCGAACAATAGTGAGTATATGTGGTGGATGAAACTACTTGGATTGCGAGGGAGGCGATGGGTTTCCGCGGGCATGGGAAGGGTTATGTGTCGGACAGTGATACGGAGGTAGAGAGACATTTGGTGGGTTGGTTACGAGAGTGGATGGTAAGGGGATCGAGCTAAGACGAATGAACTGTGATGGACTGGAGAGTATGGTAGTGAGTAGCTAGAAATGAGCGGTTCCACGTCACCTGGCTAGAAAAGGGGAGCAGGGAGACAAGGCTAGCAAGGCGTGGCATGTCGTTCCCAAAGAAATATCAATTGTACCTGTTTTTCGCTCGAAATATGGTGTTTTTCCCCAAACATTGCCTCGTTTTGCCCAAAAGTTCCTGTTTTCCCCTAAAAAAATGTCTCGAATTCCGCCAAAAAAATGTCGTGATTTGTTCTCGTTTAACACGCGGAGTCAGGTGTGACCCAAATGAAACGCCCGCCAAAGTTACCACAGATAGTTCCCAGATTCCTCACACAAGCGTTAGCGCTCACCGCCCAACCCGATTGTTCTCAGATCCCTCACCCATGCTTCCCAGCACTGTTGCTCGTTGCCGAACACGTTAGTTCCCAGATCCCTCAACCATGCATCCCAGCGCTGGCACTCGGCGCCGAACGCGGGGGCAACAAAGACGGTAAAAAAAAATTGTTTTGTAAAAATGTATCTTACAGTTTAAATTTTTTTATTCGTGATTGAAATTTATTTTGTAAAATTTAATAGCATACAACACAGAGAGTCAACCTAATGTTCAATGTTTCGTGCATGTGTGTATGTGTGTGTGTGTCATCACACGAAGCTCTCGTACTGGCAGTATTGAGGTTGCTGCATTATGTTTTAAATTACCTCTAAGGAAAGCTAACAGATGAAGAAAACTAGAAAAAAAAATATATATATATAATACATTTTATTAAAATAATTTTATACGTTGTGAATAAAAGAGGGATAAAACAGAGTCACTATATGATTGCCTGACTGCTTTCGAAAGCATCCCAGATTCCTCACCCATACATCCTAGCGCTGGCGCTCGTCGTCGATCATGATAGTTCCCAGATCCCTCACCCATGCATCCCAGCACTAGCGCTCATCACCGAACAAACAGAGAGTCGGCGTACGGTTCAATGTTTCATGGAAAAACATTATTTGAAATTCTGTCTTTAAAAATGTGTGATGTAAATTGTTTTTGTAAATTGAATAACATACAACTCGTCACCGATTGGCAACGCAAAGTCTACAAAGAATTTTTTTGAAAAAAAAAAATTATTTTTAGTTCCATTTTAAATTTGTGATTGAAATTTATTTTGTAAAATTTAATACCATACAACACAGGTTCAATGTTTCATGTCTCGCCATAGAACGTGAGGCCCACAAAGATGGTAAAAATGGTTTGTAAAAATTGAGTTTTAAAATTTTTATTTAAATGATGATTTAAATGTTTATCTGTTTGTAAAGTAAACAACTCAGAGAGTTAAAAAAAAAAATAGCCGCGGTTGTAAGTGAATGTTATCACACAAAGCTCAAAAATTGATTTAAACAATTTTTTTTTAGCAAAGATTATGAAAAAAATTATTTGAAGTTCTTTTTAAAAATTAGTGATGTATATTTAATAGCATACAACTCAGAGAGTCAACGTAAGGTGCAAAGGCTCGTCACCGATTGGCAAAGCAAGTCTTACAAAGATTAAAAAAAAAAAAATGTATTTTAAATTCTATTTTAAATTCATGAATTCATCTTTTTTTTGTAAAATTTAATAGCAAACAACACAGAGAGTCAACATAAGGTTCAATGTTTCGTGTGTGTGTGTGTCATCACATGATGCTCTCGTACTAACAGCACTGAAGTTTCTGCATGATATTTTAAATTACCTGTAAGGAAAGATAACAGATGAAGGAATCTAGGAAAAATAAAAAAATTTAATGTAATACATTTTATTAAAATAATTTTATACATTTTAAATGAAAGAGGATTGAATACTAAAACAGAGTCACTATATGATTGCCAGACCGATTTCGAAAGCTACCTATCGTCGAGTAAGCGCGACAGCTGGTTGACTGCACGACGGGTGTTCGACGCTGTCCCCTGGTAGGCTCACGACCGATGTTCGGCGCTGCTTGCGTTCGGTGTTCGACGCCTGGCTGGTTCGACGCTACGTGCTGGCTGACGCACGCTTTGGCATGTCAAGCTGAGAGGGTTATCTCAGAGTCTTCCCAAAATCAAATTGACATTTAAGTTCTTCTTCCTACGAGATGATGTACTGCATGCTCTTGAATGCCAAGCCAGGAGGGTTATCTCAGTGTCTTCCCAAATTCGATTAGAAATTAAATCTATCCTACGAAATGACATACTTCAGGCTCTTGCATGCCAAGCCGGGAGGGTTGTCTCAGAGTCTTCCCAAAATCAAATTGACATTTAACTTCTTCCTACGAGATGATGTACTTCATGCTCTTGCATGCCAAGCCAGGCAGGTTATCTCAGAGTCTTCCCAAATTCGATTATAAATTAAATCTATCCTACAAGATGATATACTTCACGCTCTTGCATGCCAAGCCAGGAGGATTATCTCAGAGTCTTCCCAAATTCGATTATCATTTAAGTCTATCCTACCAGATGATACACTTGATGCTGTTGCATGCCAAGCTAGGGAGGGTAATGTCAGAATCTTCCCAAATTCGATTATCAATTAAGTCTATCCTACGAGATTATATACTTCACGCTTTTGCATGCCAAGCTGAGAGGGTGATCTCAGATCTTCCCAAAATAAAATTGACATTTAAGTCCTTTTTTCGAGATAACGTACTTCACGCTCTTGCATGTCAAGCCGGGAGGGTTATGTCAGAGTCTTCCTATCCTACGAGATGATATACTTCATGCTTTTGCATGCCAAGCAGTGAGAGTTATCTCAGAGTATTCCCAAAATCAAACGTGGCATTTAAGTCCTCCCTACAAGATGATATACTTCATGCTCTTGCATGCGAAGCCAGGAGGGTTATCTCAGAATCTTCCCAATTTCTATTAACATTTAATTCCTTCCTAAGAGTTGATATACTTCACACTTTTGCATGCCAAGGTGATAAGTTTATCTCAGAGTCTTCCCAAAATCAATTTGACATTTTAGTCCTTCCTACAAGATGATATACTTCACGCTCTTGCATGTCAAGCCAGGAGGGTTATCTCAGAATCTTCCCAAATTCTATTAACATTTAAGTCCTTCCTAAGAGATGATATACTTCACGCTCTTTCATGACAAGCCAGGAGGGTTATCGCAGAGACTTCCCAATATCAATTATCATTTAAAACCTTCCTACAAGATGGTATACTTCACGCTCTTGAATGCTAAGCCGGGAGGGTTCACTCAGATTCTATACCCAACGTATGCAGCTTCGCGGTTTCGTCGAAGCTGCTGAACATGGTCAAGAGTCGATACAAGCGATACGACATCAGTGTAACTACTGTGGAAATACTTTTAACACAAGTTATAGTTCCCGCCGGCATGAAAGTTGCCATTGCATGTTCAGCCCAGCATACAAAACGTTCCACTGTGATACCTGTGATGCCACGTTTACCCGAAGTGATGGTGTGTATAGACATAACAGTACATGCAAAGGCCATGTTTGTCATTCATCGGGAAGCGAGTGCAAGTATTGCGGCAATACATTCGGGAAGTGCAGCTGTACCAAACAAGAGCTTGGTGTATATCATCTCGTAGGAAGGACTTAAATGATGATCGAATTTTGTAGTACTCTGAGATAACCCTCCTGGCTTGGCATGCAAGAGCATGAAGTACATCTTGTTGGATGCCCTTTATGATAGGATGGCGATGACCAGAGCCTCGCGTAACATGATAGGCACATTTATCATTGTGTATGGTTGAGAAGACACTCAAATAACCCTCGCACATATGTTGCGTGCAGAAGATGAGTGAACCCTCCCGGCTTGGCATGCAAGAGTGTGAAGTATACCACCTTGTAGGAAGGTCTTAAATGATAATTGATTTTGGGAAGACTCTGAGATAACCCTCCTGGCTTGGCATGAAAGAGCATGAAGTATATCATATATTAGGAAGGACATAAATGTTAATCGAATTTGGGATGATTCTGAGATAACCTTCCTGGCTTGACATACAAGAGCATCAAGTATATCATATTGTAGGAAGGACTTAAATGTCAAATTGATTTTGGGAAGACTCTGAGATAACACTCTCAGCTTGGCATGCAAAAGTGTGAAATATATCATCTCGTAGGATAGACTTAAATGATAATCGAATTTGGGAAGACTCTGAGATAACCCTCCTGGCTTGGCATGCATGCGCATGATGTATATCTAGTAGGAAGGACTAAAATGTTAATTGATTTTGGGAAGATCTGAGATAACTCTCCCTGCTTGGCATGCAAACGCGTGAAGTATATCATCTCTTAGGAAAGACTTAACTGTAATAGAATTTTGGAAGATTCTGAGATAACCCTCTTGGCTTGGCATGCAAGAGCATGAAGTATATAATCTTAAAGGAATGACATAAATGTCAATTTGATTTTGGGAAAACTCTGAGATAACTCTCCCTGCTTGGCATGCAAAAATGTGAAGTATATCATCTTTAAGGATAATAAGACTCTGAGATAACCCTCCCAGCTTGACATGCAAGAGCGTGAAGTATATAATTTTGTATGATAGACTTAAATTATACTCGAATTTGGGAAGACTCTGAGATAACCCTCCCGGCTTGGCATTCAAGAGTACGAAGTATATCATCTCATAGGAAGAAGAACTTAAATGTCAATTTGATTTTGGGAAGACTCTGAGATAACCCTCTCAGCTTGACATGCAAAAGCGTGCGTCAGCCAGCATGTAACATCGAACCAGCCAGGCGTCGAACAACGAACGCAAGCAGCGCCGAACATCGGTCGTGAGACAACCAGGGGACAGGTACAGCGTCGAACACCGGCTACTAGTCGACCAAGGAGCAGCGTCGAACACCCGTCCTGCAGCCAGCCAGGGAACAGCGCCGAACACCCGTCGTGTAGTCTACCAGCCGTCGCTCTTACTAGACGATAGGTAGCTTTCGAAATCGGTCTGGCAATCATATAGAGACTCTGTTTTAATATTCAAACATCTTTTATTTTCAATGTATAAAATAATTTTAGTAAAATGTATTATATTAATTTTTTTTTCTAGATTCCTTCATCTGTTATCTTTCCTTAGAGGTAATTTAAAATATCATGCAGCAACTTCAATGCTGTTAGTACGAGAGCTTCATGTGATGACACACACACACACACACACGAAACATTGAACCTTAGGTTGACTCTCTGTGTTGTATGCTATTAAATTTTACAAAATAAATTTAAATCATGAATTTAAAAAAATGAAACTTTAAGATAAATTTTTCCATACAATTTTTTTTTTTACCGTCTTCTTTGACCCCCACGTTCGGCACCGAGCGCCAGCGCTGGGATGCATGGGTGAGGGATCTGGGAACTAACGTGTTCGGCAACGAGCGCCAGAGCTGGGATGCATGGGTGAGGGATCTGAGAACTATCATGTTCAGCGGCGAGCGCTAGCGCTTCTGTGAGGAATCTGAGAACTATATGTGGTAACCTTGGCGGGCGTTTAATTTGGGCCACACCTGACTCTGCGTGTTAAACGAGAACAAATCATGACATTTTTTTTGGCGGAATTCGAGACATTTTTAGGGGAAAACAGGAACTTTTGGGCAACACGACGCAATGTTTGGGGAAAAACACCATATTTCGAGCGAAGAACCGGTACAAATGACATTTGTTTGGGAACAACATGCCACACCTTGCTAGCTTTGGCTCCCTGCTCCCCTTTTCTAGCCAGGTGACGTGGAACCGCTCATTTCTAGCTACTGTGGTGGGTTGGTGACATGAGTGGTTGGTAAGGGTTGTGTAGCTATGGCGACTTATTGGTGAGAGAGGTGGACAGTCGAGTGGTGAGATGGTAATGACGAGATGTGTGTTACGAAAAGACAATATCTCCCGATATATTGTCTATATTGTCAACGATTAACTGGTACAGGGGTTGAGGGGAACTGACTAATCAGTCACCTCCTGATAGTTGTACCAGGGAGGTTCTGTGTCCTGCCATCTTTACGAGAACCAAACCCTCAAAGTCATCAAATTCAACATGGTGTTTAACTCCATTTATATAATTTTTCCTCGATTTTTACGAATTATTATAGATTTTTTGTTTTAAAAGTCACTTACGTCAAGGTTAAGGTATCCCACGTACAACATGGCAGTCGGAGTTAGTAATGTAATTTTTCCACAATTTGTAAAAAAAAATAATTTTTTTTTAATTATTTGAGTTTAGGTCACTAGGATTTAAGATAATGGTCGTCCACGTCAAACATTGTGGTCAGGTTCATTAGTGTAATTTGTTTAAGTGTTCTTTTTTTTCTCGACTTTTCGAGTTCAAAGTATTGGGGTCAATGTAAAGGTTGCCCACATAAAACATGGTGGTAGGTGTCAGAATGTAATTTTTCCCTCGAATTTTAGTAATTTTTTAAATAATTATTCTCCCAATTTTTTTGCAATTTTGTCTTGATTTTTTATTTTAAGGTCACTGATGTCAAGGTTGTCATCTACATACAACATGTCCGTCGGATTCGTCAATGGAAATTTTCCTCGACTTTTAAATTTTTTCCATTTTTATTTTTATTTTTTTTTCATTTCTCCCGATTTTTCGATTAGAAGGTCACTAGGGTCAAGGTTGGAGTCATCCACGTATAAAATGTCTGCTGGGGTCAATAATATAAACAAACATGGCTGTTGACTAACCTGATCCGCTGGGCCTGACTCAGAGCCTTTAGTCCTCCTTTACTACCAGTGTGTTCAACTTCGTGGACTTTCTGCAAAATTTTTGTGGAATTTAAAAACATTTAGCAGAGAAATATTTATTTTTGTCGGCAACGGAATTTTTAGTGGAGTATAATACCTACGGTTTCAAAAATCGGATTTTTACATGTCAAAGTTAACTGTGCTGAAATTGTGACCAAAATGAAGTAAAAAAAAAATAGAAGACAGTATTATTATGATGAAACTACTTTCTTGGTTTAAAATGAAAATTTTTTTACGCGTTTCTAATTATTTTTAATACATTTTGTTTGATTTTCTTAGCACTTTTTCTACACTTGGCGGGAATATAGCGAATTTTATGTGAACATTGGGTAGATTTTCGAAATTGAAATTGGCAACACTGTTTATTACTATACGGTCCACATGACAAATTTACCTAGGAACCTCGAATCCACTCGCTGCTCTGAGGTCTTTTTCGATTTCACATCGAGGAGCCTCGAATCAGTTTTGCTGATTTGAAAAATCGATCGGTACCTTTTGCCAATGTTTTGGAAATTTTATGATTAAAAATGTGATTTTGTGGAAAAATCAACTATTTCTTAGGCGAGTTTTGGGTTAAAACAGGTCATTTTCGATGACATCGCCAAAGTATTTGAAGTGGTAATTTGCAATTGTTAACTCAAACATGTAAATACTATCCATTTTTCATCCGTTTCACAGTTTGGTTTTATAAGAGTAAATCTACTGAGAAAGCAGTTTTCAAATTAATTCAGGATGTTTTTAATGCACTGAATAACCAAGAATATGTCACTGACATATTTTGTAACTTGCAATAGCTTTTTATTGTGTAAATACAATATATTATTCAAATTTTTTATTATTATTTTTGAGTCAGGAATAATTTTATAGCATTGTTAAATTCTTATTTTAATTCTAAGGAACAAAGGGTATAGCATTTCAATACTATATCATGTACCAAATAATACAGTTCCTAAAAATGTAATTATTTAAACTGGAGTTCCTCATGGACCAATCTTTAAACCCTTATTGTTTCTTTTCTATATAAACAATCTTCCATGTATTATAAGCGAACAGGTTACAACCATTTTATTTGCCAATGATACAACACGCAAGTGTCTTGATAAGAAATACTTCAAAGGAAAATGTTTTGGAAACAAAGAAAAATTATCTTAACTCACTATCCAGGGGGTTTGATGGGAACAAATTGACATTTAATTTGGATAACACCTATTTCATAAAATTTTCAAATACTAGTAAGTATCAGGAAGATGTACAAATGTTATCTGCACAAAAATATTTAGCACAAACATACACTTCTAAGTTTCTTGGACTTGTAATAAGCAATAAATTGAGATCAATGTACATATTTTGCTTTTTTTCACTAAATTTTGTATCTTAGCCTGGGGTAAAAAAATTTTCAAACAAATAAAATCTTAAAAAAAAAAAAAAAAAAAAGTTCTAAGAGTAGATCTAGGGAGTTATGTAGGCCTCTGTTTTCAAAAATAATATACTTCATTTACCTCCTCAATTATGTCTTGTTTACATTAAATTTTTTATTAATAATATTGAGATATTTGTTCAAAATGCTGCAATCCTTTCTTACACCACTAGAATAAATAATATCTTTCACTTACCTTATAATATACTAAAATAATGCCAAAATGTATTTATTATTCATAAGTAAAATGGTTGAACAAACTTATGACAAGGATATTTGTGGAAGTATAAATAAGGAACTTATATAGAAACTAAACTTTTTTGGATTACATGTTTTATTCTTTAAAGAAAAAGATGAATTAAATGATATTATATTAGATTTTAATCAATTTATTTATTTATTAGCATTCTTTTTTTTTAGCACACGCTGGATTGGATTTGTCAATACATATATATACTGGACCTATTTCTTATGTTTGTTTGGCATATTTTATGTTAATTTTTTTTTTCCTTATATATATTTTCAAAATATAATATATATAATATAATTTATAATATAATATTATTTATTTTAATATAATATGCCAAATATTTTGCCATAAATAATGGTTTTTTATTTGCTAACGTCTAACTATTAAGGAAATTTGACATATTTTCTATATGTTACCAATGTTGTAATTAATGTACAGCTACATGCTTAATTTTGATTGTGACTAGTGTTATATAACTATTGTACACTGAAGAGCCAAAAAAACTGGTATAGGCGTGCGTATGCAAATAACAGAGGTATGGGACCAATCAGAGTATCGCGATGCGCTCGGCAGCTAGATCGGTTACTGCTGCTACAATGACAGGCTATCAAGATTTAAGTGAGTTTGAACGTGATGTTATAGTCGGCGCACGAGAGATGGGACATAGCATCTCCGAGGTAGCGATACCATTTGGATGTTCGCGTACGACCATTTGACGAGTGTGCCGTGAATATCGGGAATCCGGTAAAACATCACAACTTCGACATCGCTGCGGGCGGGAAAAGATCGTGAAAGAACGGGACAAACGCCGACTGACGAGAATCATTAAACGTGACAGAAGTGCAACCCTTTCTCAAATTGGCGCAGATTGTATTTGTGGACTGCCCTGCAGGAATCATGGTGTGAATTGCCTCCTGCATACCTTCAGACATTAGTCGAGTCCATGCCACGTAGTCTTGCGGCACTTCTGCGTGTTCGGGGAAGGTGTCCCTACAGGATATTAGGCAAGTGTACCAGTTTTTTTGGCTCTTCAGTGTATATCCTTGAGCTTGCTCTTGTATTTGATCAACAGAATGCAATAATTTGAAATTAAATGAAATGAATTATAGACAGGCGGACGCAGTGTCGAAATAACTAAGGGGGTTGGGCAGGGTTGCTATACATTTCCCCTCTTCCCAAATTTAGTAAAGGCTGTGAGAATACGGTAAATTGTCACACAAACTGTTTTTATTCATGGAGATGCGTTGATACGTTGTATACAATGTGTAATTAATTGTTATAATGTATTTATGATACAAAATTTGGATAACCGAGTTATGGGCGCCATTATGGCGCCTGGTCTCGTCCTCTCTAGGTAATGGAATGATACTTCAATACAACTTATCTTCTGGGTGCATAGCATTTTCTTTACATTTTATGCCGCATGTAATTTTGGTTTTGATAGCAAAAAAATTGTCGTTTATTTATAAATAAATTAAAATGTGATAAGAAGGGCGCAGTGCCTAATTCTTTGCGCTTCACCACACCTCACCAAATCTATCACAATATGGAAGTGCCTAAGGTTGGGATTACGATGACTTTAAATTTCACGTGAAACTTTTACGTAATACGATTACACCTTAACTAATGTGTTTCAAGGAGACCTATCACGATAATTTCACGTAACGTTCACATAATGGAAAAGTTTGTCAATGTGTAGCTTTGCATGATACGTGACTCTGCACCACATGCTCTCGCAGAACAATTACAATAAGGACAACATTGTGATATATTTGCATTTCAAGAGTTTGTTTTTATTTCGCGATGCCGTCTGCTCACATTTTTAATTAATGTACGGCATAGGCTTATATAATGTTCTCCGGGAAATGAGGACGAAAGAGAAATATAAGTTAGGCTAGAACAATGTTTTGTTTTTTAATTGGAATATATTTTGTAACTTCACAGCCACAGTTCATTAATGGTTTTCAGAGGTGTAAAAATGCTTACATGAAAGGCAGAAAGATTACCACTAAGTTTGCAATTTAGTATGCCTAGTAGGACCGGTACTTCATGAAACCCAATTTATTTTTCTCAACTTATCAAAGTTTATTACATACGATTTATTTTCATAGTTTACATCTACAAATAAACCTATAGAGTTTGTTCGAAAGGCCTTCCCTCAGCCGTTTCGTAATCTGACATACAATTTGACTACTTCTCATGAGATAAAAGTGATTATAAAAATAATGAAATCTAAATCCTCCCATGGGTACGATTAACTAAGCGGCAAAGTAATTAAATATTGTACAGATCAATTATCCAAGCCAGTCAGTTTAACATGTCGTAGAAAATTTTTGGCCAATCTCTCTAACAACTTACTCTAAGATTTTTCAAAAATTAATTTACAATCGCTTACTCTGCCACATCAAACAACATAAAATACTAACTCCATCACAGTTTGGTTTTAGGAAAAATATATCAGTAGATGAGGCAATTTTTAACCTTACTCATAATATTCAATATGCTTTAGACAATAAAAACTATGTTATCAGTACATTTTGTCACCTGGCTAAAGCTTTCGTTTGAGTTAATTACAGAATACTGATAGATAAATTAGAACATTATGGCATTACAGATAACTTTATAAATGTGCTAATATGTTATCTAACCGCAAGAAAACAGTGAGTAACAAAACCTAATGATAGGTCATGTAAAAATATAAGATTTAGAAGCAGGAATTATACAACATGAAGTTCCCTAAGGTTCAGTCTTAGGGCCTATATTGTTCCTTTTCTATATAGATTATCTTCCTTTCATTCTTGACAAACAAGCTTCTGCTATTATTTTTGCTGACGACACCAGAATTATAATTCAAAATACCTCGCGGTTCCTACTAATGGAAGCAGCCAAAAACATCCTTGAGAACCTGGATAACTGGTTTAGAACAAATTTACTCTCAATTTAGAAAAAAAATTAACTTTACTAAATTCATACCGGCAACCAGAAACAAATTACACGAAGGTATAATTTTTTTGTTCAATTTAAGAAATTCAGAAAATACATAAATCTGTATTCCTTGGTGTATTCATTGATGAGAAACTAAATTAGAAAAGTCGTATTGAAATAATGTGTAAAAAATTTAACTCCGCATGTTTTCCTCATAATTGTATGGCTGAAAAACTTGATAGCAAAATTCAGAAATTAATGTACATACTTTCATTCTGTAATGAAATATGTTATCATAGCATGGAGCAACTCTTAAGAGGCAAAAAAAGTCTTAATTATACAGGAAAAACCTATAAGGATTATTAGCAACAGTATAATAAGGGATTCATGCAGTGGCGTAACTATACCGTTGAGGCCCGTGGCAAATTCATCGGATGGGGCCTTCCCTCAAAGTAAAGAAGCTCAACCAACGTTGTAGTTTATTTCTAATAAATCACTACGTAAAGTACGTACGAACGCTATTACAGTTATTGTGTGCATTTTTCGTTGATTTTCTAGTAACTTTTAATTTAAAGAGCGTATTGAATTTAAATAACAATATCATTTTAGTCAAAATTTTAATTATTAAAATTCCTTTTTTGGGGGGCTTTCTGTTCAGCAGAAGTGTTAATGGCAACATCAAAGTTCAAATTTCTGGCCATGGAATGTTCGATGGATAGACTAGCTAAGTTGCGTAACCTTTATTGTCCCATAGAATTTCTTAAATAAGTTTTTATCAATTTTAATTTTAAAAATGATCGCTCGGCACTAGCCGTAGTCACATGAATGGTTACAAATAACAGAAATACAGTGCACACTTGAGGAAAGCTTGAAGACATAAAATGATTCTTCATGATTAATAAATCAGCAAATTCTCTTATAGAACATGATTTTTGTATTTCGTGTCTAAAAGTGGATCGAAAACTGAGAATTTCCTTGGCAAACACGACAGATGTGTCTTTTTTATATAAATCAACAAATTCTAAAGCGTTTTCCAATAAATCGGCGTCATTTAAATTTTGCAAAGTGACAGGTTGCAAGTCACATTCATTCCAAGGAAACGCGATCTCAGTTGATTAATGATGATGTCCAATACACGATAGAATACGTTCATTGTAAACAAGCTTTCGGGATCTTGGAGACGTTCTTCCTCGCAAATTTCATCAAAATGACGTTTCACCTTCCTCTGACGAGTTTTAGGAAATTCAGGGTTGATAGACCACTTTTCTGCTACACTATTTGCTTGCGTTTTTAAATCTCCAAATTCATGTCGATACTTTTCAAGTTTTTCCAGACAGACTTGCAAACGCTTTGAGGCATTTGAAAGATCGGTGGTTTTAGACTGAAGGGCTTTAGAGGCCGCATCGATGGTCTGTAAAATTTGGCAATTGAAAACCAGTAACATAATAAAGTTGTAGTTTTTGACCTTCTTCTTCAGTGAAATAGCTAAATTTCTCTCATATACTCTGGAATTTAATAGAATAGTTTTTGCTAGCACTTTTTGAACTTCAACAAACCGAACTGTTAAAGCAAAAATAGCATCGAAACGTCCTGCCCATATAGTTGGATTTAATGTTTTTAATGTTACCGAAGTTGAAGACTCCCTTTCTTTATTATATACCAAACTTGATAGTATATTCCATCTTTTGATACTATGCCCAAAAATATTATAAATTTGTTCCACAGTTTCAAAAAATGTTTGCATTTCTATAACCTCTTTTACTGCATAATTAACTACCAGATTTAAATTATGAGCAGCACAATGGACATACACCGCATTTGGCTCGGTATCTCTTATAAGTTTTTGAACTCCACCATAAGTGCCATTCATGTTATTAACACCTTCATATCCTTGTCCACGACACTTATTCAGAGGAATATTTTTGTAATTTATGAATTTTATAATCTCGTTGGACATTGCTAAGGCAATTTTATCCTTAACTTAATGAAATCCTAAAAATGACTCTTTAATTACGAGCGCCTTTGGAGTTCCATTTTCATCTTTCTCGATCACACAGTAACAGTAAAGTTCACACAATTGATCTGTTTTCGAAATATATTGAGTCGTATAAAATATAATGGAGTAAAATGGTGCTGTTATTATTTCATTTACCAGCGCATTTTCCACTTTTTGAACCAGAACAGCAATGAGCTCATTTTGTATTTTTAGACTTAAGTATTTTGGCTGGCCCTTTGGTTTACTCAACAATTCTTGTAAAACGGGATCGTATTTCGCTAATAACTCAACAATACTCAAAAAACTTCCTCTTGGACTTGAATAATTGCTATATGCCTTTTCTCTATGGCCACGAAAAGCGAAATTACAGGTTGAAAGTGTCAGAGTAACATCAAGGAGTCTAGTGAGTACTTGGCGCCAAAAAGATTTTTCTTTCTTGATTATGGACTCCTCCTCTTCATCTAGTGTTCCATGTAACCACCATTGTTGATATAAAATACATTAATCCAAATGATTTTGCTATGTCTCGTGTCTTCCTATGGCTTCTACAATATGTGTCCAATCGTCATAACCTTCTATCCAAACATTTTGTATATTTTTAGATGCCCTATTTGCGAATAACCAACATGGTTCACAATATGCCTTTTGAAGCAATAGAAAATAGGACAGCCATGTACGTTCTAGTTTTACGCCAGACTTAGAAACAATATAACAATATTTTTCCAAGCAAGATCTATTGTCATTGTATTTTAAGAAGGGGAATTTAGGTTTACAGTGTCCGTTTTTGATCACAAACCATTTCACTTGCTCATTTAGTTCTTTAAAATTACCCTTGTTAGTAACATATGGCAAAGATGTAACTTTTTCCACATAAAAAATGATTCACTTTGAGTTTTGCTCGTACCTGGTTGTGGTTGCTCTGGATCTAGATATTCACTGTTGTCGGGCTCTGCAATACTGCCACTTTTTTAGTCACGTCAGTTTCTTCATTTCCGCCGCACTGTTCATTTGATTCTTCGTCAATAAACTCTTTATTCTTAAAGTACTGACTTATTTTAGGCAGATTTTTTAATTTTTTTCTTCGGACTCCATCTTTCTCTTTCGTTTTTCGCTCCCACTTAGATACTTTCTAGAACTAGACATATTGTTATCTAATTTCCACAATTAACTAATTAACTTTGCTACTGATCGCGGATCCGATAAAACAAAAACTGTGATATGGAAAAAAAAAATCTATGCCACAAACAACCAATTCTCATAACAATCAAAGTATGTATGCGTAGTGCAGTGGAACCTTTCTTATACTTACAAAACAGAAAGCGGGGATTCCCCGAGCGTCATTACTAGAACCCGCGGCGAAAATATGAAGTAACAAAAAAACCATAGACAAAACATTTCTTCCATAGCTGACAGCGTTGCTACAGCGCCGCGTCTACAAGTGGCGAGGACTTTATTACTGCATACCGGATGCGTTCTAAAACTAGGCGATATCTTTTTTCTTACAAATGCGTTCAAATCTTGATACATTTTTTTGTTCAATTTGTGTATGTACTTTAATAGGTAACTTAAATTAATTGAATACAAAACTAACACATTTTACTAAATTTTGTAATAATAAATGTTAGGATCCTCCTGTGCTCGCGGCATTTTGCCCGTCCTGCCACCCTATTGTTACGCCACTGGATTCATGTAAATCACTATTTAAAAACATAAAATTCTCCCATTATCCAGTCAATATATTTGTATTCTCTCACCGCTATAATTGCAATGTATGCAGCGTATGAACTTTGCGTAGATATTTTGATTTATCTTAATATCTGTCTACTTAAATTATGGACTATATATTTATATGTTTGTGTTATATACCTATATGTTTTGTAGGTATATATGTTCACTTGTGAAGCAATTTATGCTCATTTCTTGGGTCTACAGAACGCATTATTATAAATAAATCACGAAAACATGTTCGCATACCCCGAATACAATTTGTTCTGGATGTTATGGCAAGCCCCTAGCTGTTTTTAAAGTTTTAATAAATCAGTAACGCCATACTTTCGCAAAATGTTCTACCCACATCAATAATACACAAATACGCCCGTTTTTAATTTTCACAGTTTTCAATTTGAAAAGCAACAATACTTATCCCAGAAATATTTTTACAGTATTCAAAGGTTATGGCTTACGTGAAGCATCACAATATACCACCCGAAAAGACACAATTTTACGTGCTCGTGAAAAAGTAGCGTGATGTGTGTGTTATGTGTAACGCGAAGTCACCGTAATCCCGGCTTAAGATGGCGATTTTCTTCATACTGGGCAAATGAGGAATCTGACATTTGTACCTGAGTTTCTAAATATTTAATGTTCGCGCGCTTCATCTTAGATGCGCAAAGTACTTTCAGTGCCTCAACTCGCACCGCTCATTGGAATTGCCAAATTAAAAAATACGTTGACGTTAGAGGAATGGACAGAAAAAAAGTGTAATTTATTTATTTAAAAAAACGTTTGGCAGTAATACCTGGTACATAACTATAGTCAGTCTTTTTACATAAATTTTTAACAGAGTTCATTCTCATGGCCATTGGGGTGATTAGGTAAGTAAACAAGGTTGTACGCGTTAATTTAAGAGGCTAGAATCATAACCTTTGTGTTAGTATGTAATATAATTACATAAATTAATAAATTATACGCCTAGTGGTATTTCATATTCCAGGAATAAAGCATGAGACAGGCCCCAGTTGATTCCTCGATACGTTTCATAAGGATTTACATCCCTCTCTCCGCAACATCCAAGTGGTGACTTCAGATCTAAAAAAAAAAAACAAATGCCACCACGTGTAAACAGTTTTCTATTGGCGAGGTAAAGTTTAAACAATAGTATCCGCCCAGTTTACGATAAAGTACGAATGTTCACTCTAGAATGCTATTATTATTACAAAGATGGGGAGAAGGAAGCGACATGCAACAGCCACTCGGCGGACCTCTTCGACCAATTCCCATACTGCGTCTCAATTCGTTGGATGATACTTTTGAGGGGCGGGGTTTTCCACCTCCCTCGAACCAACTGAACCAGTCAGCTTTCACTTCCAAGAGCGTGTGGCGTTGCCATGGATACGGACGATCACGGTTAACGACCATACGTCACAGCACAGGTGTTTATGATTTTCGCGCAAAACCGTGTGTAAGGTTGTCAGTATCACGTGAATAGAATGTACGCAAAAGGAAAAGGTTCGACGGTGCCTTCGGATGCACAAGCACGTGAAAAGTAAGTCAAGAATTGTATTATGAACAAAAAAAAAATTACTGCAAGTTACTGAAATTTTTTCTTGTGCCCCTCCGGTAATTTACTGCACGATTGTGATGAGCCTGCTATAGCATGAAAAATGAGTGTAATATAAATGTGCAGACGTAGAATGGCGCAAGACAAATTATATTAGAAATTGTTTTGCTAGTGGCTTAATTGACCAGATTTACGACCAGTTTAGAACGCGTTTATTGGTCGACGTGCTTTTATAGCTCTCGTATCCGCCATATTTGTTTACGTTTCTGATGTGAAGCATTTGTATTCGCCATATTTGTTTATATTATTTGTTTATACTCTTCTGGTGGATGGATATCATTGGATCTCACTATGGCGCTGAAAATATTTCACTGGAAGTCCAGATTTTTAATATAATGATAGCATTTGCTAGAATCTTGGTAGTTTTTTTTTTGCTGTGGATTTTATTTGGATAATATCCGGTAAACCTGAATTTGTTTAAGACGACTTGGCCGTGCGCATTAGCACGCGTACTCATGGCTATTTGCTAATAACTGTTTCAATAGTTTGTACGTTTTGATTCACTCCTTTAACACATTCCGAGTTGATAAATGACTTTATGTCACTTGCAGATATTCCGTTACTGTATGTACGATATCCTACGAGGTGGATAGAATATGTGGAATGGCAGTGACGTGAACAATTTTTTTTTACATACCGTACGACATTTCTGATATTTATATAAAGTATTATATATAAGAACCGGTATTAACATCTGGCCTATACCGTTTTATGTATGGTCATTGTCAACAAGATTGAATATATAACTAGCCAAGTTAGTCGCCTGAATGGCTGTCAAGCACTAATAAAATTTTCTCAGACACACCACACATTTCTGGATGTCAAATAATGTAGCCAGTCTTACAGCAAACTTAGCCCATAAGAAAAAATACCCATAGCAAAGAATATCTCTTTATTAAATTTCGAGGCAAATATGCTGAATGTTTACAGTGTTAACATGGCTCGAAGTTTGTTACGAAACTTAATCAATCACAGTATTTATTACTATTGTAACAATTTTTAGTAAGTATTGAAATACCTACTGAAATACTAGATGCAATCAAATAATAACCCACTAAATAAAACAGGGTGGTTAGTGTCAGGGAATTGCACATTTATGAGAAATCTGGGAAATTTGTAAAAGGTTTGGGGGAATTTATATGCAGTAGTTATAAATGTATGTAATAAAATAAATTTTGGATTCTAGCACTTATGAATGAATTAGTGTGTTACTTATGTTTATTCCACGTTTTGTTTATTTTATTAATACAGTTTTGTTCTGATCCTACATGGAGCACATGGACACATCAAGAAGTAAATACAATTATACTTTACCCATATCAGCATCATACAGTTAGCTGTACATTAATTTAAACAATTAATACATGGCTGCAGTATGTAGGTGCTTATAGTAGAAAGATTTATAAGCCTGGGGACAATTTTGTGGCTGTATTTGTAATCATATCTATTATTATACATATTTGCTTGGCTGAACATTTTTTGTTGATAAATCAAGAATTGGCATAATGGGAAATATGATTTTAGGTGCAAACTTAATACTTTGTAAATAAAATATTCAATAAAATAATTTGAACACTTCAGTGGTTCTCATTGAATTGATACATTGTATTGTCACTTTATTTCCGGCCCTTGGAAAGCTATTATTTAACCTATGTCACCTCTTTCCATGTGCCATTTTGTATATACTTTTTTATAAAAAGGTACATATTACTATTAGTAGGAAAGCATCTCTAAAGGATGTTCCTGTTTTTGTGTTACCGATAATAAAATTATAGCCTATTCGTTTAGGAAACAACATATAAATATTTAATTTTTGCTACATATGTTGGTTAGGGAAATGTAACACAGTTCCTGGAAATGTCAGGGAATTTGTTATAAGGCTACTGCTAGCCACCCCATAATACTTGATGAAACACTNATATATATATATATATATATATATATAGAGAGAGAGAGAGAGAGAGAGAGAGAGAGTCACATTTTTCAAAGGTTGATTTCAAATTTACTCGATTAACCCTGAACAGCCTTTTAGGCCTACAAGCAACATGTTTAGGAAACATTAAGAATAACTGAAAAACCTAATTTTTGATCTTGTACACAAATCATCAGGGGACTTACAAAAATTGAAGCACTTGTGGTTAGGTTTTCAAATATGATTTATGACAAAGAAAGGGACAAACTCTTAAGAATATTTAATTATGTATTGATTGAGGGAACCTGTGGAAAATTCTACTGAAATGGATATTGACATATACAACGTGTTGAGGAAACGTGTACAAACTCAAGCACATGATTCATGACCGGAAAAGAGGAACATTGATATAAGACACCCATAGTCCATCTCAAATAATAAGGGCTGCAGAAGCCCCTAACGGTGGAGGGTGACAAGCATATTACGTGGGATATTATGCAAAGTACTTCTTGTGTTAGAGGAACACAAATCGGTATACGGATTAATTAAATCAAGTCCTTGGATAAAAGGAAGGTATGGTAAGTCGTACACACACCCGTCGTGTACAGAATAGGTGTTGGCACCCTTTTATTGCTTGCAAAATTTATACAGTGAAGGTTAAATTGATTGTGGATACCATCGGATGAAGCAGGACATTGTAATTAGCAAATAAGACCTCTTAGTTGCAACTCTCTAGGACCCATCATTCCCATTTAAATCACAAACAAAGGGTACAGTGGTAGCATAGCCATGACCTGGTGGGTAGGCAACCCTTCCACCGAATGATTATGGCCAGGAACCAACACTCAGCAAACAGATTAGCATTAGGATGTGTGCTACACCGAAGTGTAGCTATGTAGGTGACAGATTGTGCAGCACACGGTAGAAACAAAGACAACAGTATGTTGGTTGCACTCACTAACTGTGATCATATCCTTGATGTCCAGTGATGCGTGATGTATAATGCAGTCTGTGTTGCGATATGTTGAGAGTAGTGATAATAACTTAATGGTCCCAGTAGCGTGACTGTACTAATGTGTGTAAACACATGTAAATTCAGTGACATAACAATGTGTCATTAGTACTGAAGGCATTGCCTGACAGCAGAACAGAACAGACACTACAATAATTCGAGATTATGCAGGTGGCGTATTGGAGACTAGCAGACGTGTTGAAGAACTCCTGGTGTGTCTCGCACTTGATCGCAGGCAGCCATGAACCTCGCTAACAGGTCCTTTTCAGATTCTGCGGGTGTCATACACACACGTTTTAAGAAATCTCCACAGCCAGAAGTCTAATAACGTAAGGTTCGGGGAGCGTGGTGGCCAAGCACGAGGCCCACCCTGTCCTATCCAGCGAAAGGGATAGCCTGTGTTGAGGTGGTTACACACAATCCTGGTGAAATGGGGTGGTGCATCATCATGTTGCAGCCACATCCATTCTCTGATGGTGAACGGAACATCTTCCAGTAACTGTGGCAATCTGAACTACAGGAAATCATAATATTAAAATCTTGACACACTGTTCAGCAGCAAGAATGGGCCAATAACATTGCCCTCCACTATGTCGGCCCATATGTTAATGGCAACACGTTGCTGGTAGCCTCTCGTTACAGTTGCATGTTGGTTGGAGTCGACCTACATGTAGAAATTTGTACTGTTGCAAAAGCCTTCCTGTGGGAACGTGGCTTCGTCTGAAAACATTACAATCACCGAGAAATCAGGATCAATTTCACACTGCTGCATGAACCACCTGCAAAATTCTAGGCAAGGGGCTTAATCTGCTGGTCCCATTGCTTGTACCCTACGCACATGGTATGGTTGCAGCAGCTGCTCATGGAGGACACACCATACTGTGCCATTCGATGCATCCATTCTCCGCGTGATTGCGCGGGTGCTCGTTGAAATGTTGTCCACTACATTCTCTAAGACCGCCTCTTCAAACTGCGGAGTGCGGACGGTTCTTGGTCGACTAGGTTCATATTGATGCTGAAACGTGCCTGCTTCCCATAGTTGTTGTGTAAGGTGTGCAAAGGTCTGGTGGTTCAGCTAACGTCGTGCAGGGCATCTTTGACTGTACACTCGTGCAGCTGCCCTGTTGTTGCCTTTCACTTCACCATACACCAAGACCTGGTCAGTCATTTCTGAATTTGCGTACTCGTCCATGTTCACATCTGCAGTACCTACTGAATCAAAGCAGTGACAGGTTGCAAATAACAGGCCACTCGGGCAGACGGGGTGGGAAACTACACTGCTCTGGAGGGGGAAAAGGGGAACTGGCTTTGACAATGTAACATCGTGCGTCATACTACCACTGAGTGTATAACGTGTTGTTTACCCACCAGGCAATGTCCTTGCTACCACTGTACCTTTTGTTTCCGATTTAACCGGAAATTGTGGATTCTAGAGAGTTGAAACTCTTTTTTTCCTAAATACGACGTCCTGCTTTATCTGATGATATCCACAAATTTAACATCGCAGTGTAAATGTTGCATGTAATCAAAGGGTCCCAACCCCTATTATTTACATGGTGAGAGTGTGTACGACGTACCATACCTTCCTTGTATCAAAGATCTTGGTTTAATTAATCCGTGTACTAATTTGTGTTCCTCTAACGTTAGTACTTTACATAATATTCCACATAATATGCTTGTTGCCCTCTTCCTTTAAGGGCTTCTACAGCCCTTGTTATTTGAGATGGACCATGGGTGTCCTATATCGTTCTTCCTCGTTTCCGGTCACAAATCATGTGCCCAAGTTTATGGATGAAACTAGTTTTGCATGATAAATATTCAAAGAATATTCCAGGTAAGATTTTCTATGATAAAAATACAAATGGATTGTAACATAGCCCTTTGAAACCATTACAGTACAACACACACAACCAGATTTTCTTACAATTCTGTGTAGATTTTTAATTAATACTGATGACTTTGCTTGCGTGTCTATATCGCAGGCTACAAGAAATTGCTATTTTATTTAAACTTACTTCTCTCAGATTCATATCTACTTTGTAATACAAAGACAAGTCCTTATAAAATTTAACAATTTAGTGAGAATATACTGTCACTCACAAAATGGAGCATATACCCTGGTCTGAAATGATATTTCAGATATTTTGTATGTAAACAGAATCTCTATTGACAAATAGTTACCCGGGTAATTATTCAGAAAAGGTGCTTTTCTGGAAGAAAAAAAACAACTCGGAAAATATACATATTGACAATACTTATCTCACACAACACAAATTTACTAAGGGGAATCACAATATTCACAGTATATGCAGCCAAATGTAATAGTGGGGAGGGGTATGAAGATCAGGGGAATTGTGGGGTAAAGCACCTAATATTCATGCAAATTACATGGTATTTGGGAACAACGTAAAATGCAAGAAGGCCTAACATAACTCAACCTAACTTCACAATATGTGATTACAGGGAGAGAGAGTGCTGACACGAGATAATGTGTTACAAATGTATAATAAGAAAGCTCGTGTTGGTTTGTCCACCCCCTGTGATTCACCAATCTTGAAGTTAGGTTTAATTTGATTAGGTCTTCTTCCTTTTACATGGCTAGCAGTAGCAGTACCTAAGACCTTCAATTACCACAGTCAGATGCAGCAAAATACACTACAATCAACTACACTTACTTTCCACGCAAAAATTAGAGTATAAATTATGTTACCCATTTAACCCATTCACACAATTTTGTGCATTACGCACATATATAGGTTGTTCACGGTAAAGTGAGCACTTTTGAGGCTCTAGTTACTTTTTCTTTCAATCATCTTTTATCCTTCAACCAACTTTTTAAATAAATATTGCCATGTTAGTAATAAACATAGTGTGTATATTCCACCACACTCAGAAGTTAACGTCTAAGGCTAAAATAAAATATATGTATTGACTATTATTCATAATGAGAGGGCTTTCAAATGTGCTCACTTTACCATGAATAGCCTATAGGTAATTTTTGGTCTGCACTGCACACTGCGAAGATCTATAAACAATGATCTTACCTGTGGATAAATTATTCTCAAACCGTTTTACTGGTCAAGGTCATAACTGTAGCCGAACATACAGCCTGCAGCTCATTGGCTGCGACAACGAACCAAGTGTTAAGCTGACTTAAGTACAGCACTCATCATAAATATTTTTACACTGGAAACCTTAAATTAAAGTGGGTCTGAAAAGGTTAAGCATCAAATATAGCGTCTTTGTAATGTATTGCTGATAACACATGTATAGGACACATTAACATCACTTCACTTTGTGTAAACTCTGCAAACACTCTTAGTACCATACAATATTTATATTAGAACACTTCACATAGACGCAATTGCAAAGAAACATTAGTCTTTCCGCTCAATACTTTGATTTAACACGTCACGTGGAAATAATCGCAACGACCAGCATACAACCATCACACCAAACTCGATGCACATTTGTTTCCTGTCTTGTGCATGATTGTTCAATGAATGTATCATGGCGATACACCTCCACTGCTTGTAAACAACACCTATGAACTTCTTTTTGTATCATATACTATATGTATATTTTTTCTACTACTAATATCTTACTTAGTACATTCCTCTTGTGAATATAGACAAGGTAAACCTTGACAAATTCATCAGAATAAATTATATTCTGACACTGCTGGATTACCATTTTGTACCTTTATATTCTTAGTGTGTCAGTAAAAACATACCTTGTGAATAACGTTTTGTAAATTAAGGTTTCATTTCCAGAGGCATTCTCCCATTTAACACGATTCAGCTACCTGATAGAAATATATTTTACATGTTTTACAGCATAAACACCCTGTTCTTCATAGCTCTCCTCTCCATCACATTTCATGGTATATACTGCAAATTACGTGAAGCCCCAATAAAATTCCTAATAAGTGTGATTAGTAATTACCATATATACCATTTGCAGATATTATTTTCCCATTTTTCGGAAAAGCCCCAATTCCATATAATTACTGTTACCAGAAGTGTACAACACATCCATTGCACTATGTTATTACATAAGATACCAATCAAAGAAATTAACACTGACATCCTTGTAAAACAAAAAAACAAAAAAAACACTCACGCCTGAAATGTAAGATACAAAATTGAGTGTACACTTACAAAACATTCCACATAATAAACAGAATGAGGATGTAGTACTGAAAGGTCATTAGCAAAAGAGACTTTTGAGATTGCATAAGTTAGCTTGGTGTGTTCGAACAGGCAGGTGTTGTGAAATGGGGCCAGAAGGAAGCAAACCGACCGTACTACAAGGAAGTTGATATTAGATTTGTGCGGAAAAGTAAACTCATTGCTTGAAATTTGCCAGATCATTGGAAGGACCCATTCAACAGTATAGAAGATAATAAAGAAATGGAAATATGTAGAAAAACTGCAGAATAATCCTGACGGGACGAAAACAGATTCGCTCACACCAAGATGAACTAATGGTTTTATGTACAATCCTAAAAAATCCAAAGACCAGCATATTAAAACTGTTGTCTGAAGTCTCGCAGATAGTCAATAGACCTGTCTCAGCGGAAACCATTCGCCGAGTCCTTAGGAAAAACAACTGGAATGGCTGGACATTCATTTCCGCCACAAATCTGAAGAAAAAGACCTGAATTTGCCAAAACATACGTTACAATGCCACAGGAGTTCTGGTAAAAGGTCATGTTCACCAACAAGACCAAAGTAAGTGTATTTGGTTTGGATGGCAAATGGATTGTTTGGAGACACCCAAATACAGAGTGCCAAATTAAGAATGTAAGGCCAACAGTGAATTACGGAGGTGGAAGTATCATGCTGTGGGGCTTGGTGGCAGCAAACCGGACAGATAATATTTATATCATTGAGGCTACTGTGGACAAAAAACTGTATTTCAACATCCTGAATAAACAGGTTTCCGAAACAGCCATGAAACTGAGGTTGCCATCGGATTTTTATTTTCAACAGCATAATGATCCAAAGTATACAGCTCACGTAGTCAATGAATGGTTGCTGTTGAACATGCAGATGCAGCTGAAAACCCCTCTGCAGTCACAGCATCTCAACCCAATCAATAATTTGGGGCAGGAGGTCAAGAATCATTTGAATACCATCTCTCCTGCCAACAAAATTGACCTGAAGTTGAAGATCACTGATACATTGGGCAAAATTAATCTATCGTTCACCAAACGATTAGTAGAATCGATGCTTCGTACTATAAAAGCTATGATTGACACCAATGGAGGACATACAAAGTATTACTGCATTGAATATTCTGACCACTTTTGTTACAGTCTGTACGCTCAATTTTGTGTCCTACAGTTCAGACATAAGTGTTTTTTTTTATTTCACAAAGATGTAAGTGTTGATTTTTTTTATTTGTAGCGTATTTAATAACATAATGCAAAGAATGTATTCTACAATCCTGGCAACTTTTTGTCTATATAGATTCTGTTAAAATACAAAATATCTTAAATATCATTTCAGACCAGAATGTATGGTCAGTTGTGTGGGTAACTGTATCTAATATTTTTTTAAAATTATTATATCACCAGATATTTATTTCGCCCCGGGTCTAGAGTGGCACTTTTTAGGGGGCGACATGACATAACAGGGAAAATAGCAAAAAAAAAATTTCCGTGTTCTTTGCATAGCTGTGTGCTAGGATAAAATGTATATCCATCATAAAATAGATCCAATTGAAGTGACTGGGAAGTTTTTACAAGTTAATTGTTTTATGATATTAATAAAAGTCCTTGTTACCTCCATATCCATTGTAAAATAGATCCAATTAAAGTCGCTGGTAAGTTTTTATGAGTCAATTGTTTTCTGATATTAATAAAAGTCCTTGTTGCCTCCGTATCCTCCAGTGCCAGCTTTCAGTATATATTTATCAGGGGACAGAAACTGGTATAGACGGAGCATGAGACTTTCTAATAGATCTTAGTTGAGTTTGGATTTTCAAGTTTTACTCCATTAGTAGCTAACAAGTGAATTTAGTATATAATAATTGTATTACCAATGAGAGCTATAAAAATAATTTACATGATTTTTATTTGAGCTTAAACAACAATATGTTTACTGTTGAAAAAACATATAATTACCTGGTTAACTTAAAATACAGCATTTCACTTAAAGAAAAAAGCTCATATACATGAGATCTAGAGACAGTATTGGTAAAAATACTTGAAAAATGCTGTCATTGGCTGTTACCCGGTGTCCAAATAACCGTTGATTATATTGACAGAGATAAGTGGTCCGCACAGAATGAAGGTGTCGTAGACGGACTTTTACTTGTCGAATCATGTCCCCAACATTTCCTTACAGTTCGCCAATAGTACTTTCAAAATTATGTTGTGGAATGGCAACATGAAGTTTGTTTGGATTTCGTTATGAAAAAAATTCCGAGGATGCAGTGGTGTAGTGGCTAAATCACTGGATCCCAGCATGTGGGGAAACTGGCGGACGTTGTCATTGGCTGGTGGGTTCTCAGGGTACTTTAGTTTCTCCCACTGTTACATTCCTTCACTCGTCCACCTGCGCGTCATTTTATCCTCACTGGTGTTGAAGACAGCTGTTAAGCTCCGCTTTCTCATCAACAGATCCATTTATTTATATTTAAAAAATATTTGTCTTATTTAAATGCACGTTTGTCACATTAAAACTCTCAGAGGAATTGTAAGAAACTTTAAAAGCACATATTCAATGCTGTTAGCACCAAAATGCAATCAGTAAACATAGATTTAGGGCAAGTCATTATAAACAACAATTTTCTGTATGACTTTATTGCAAATTTAAGAGAAACAGAGATATTTGACTGTTATGATGTGGCTAAGGATGGAGAACTAATCCTGAAAGCAGGATCAGATAATTTTCGTTGGGATTTGAGTGGAGAAATTTGGGTGGCCGATGGGGATGAAACGAGGTCAGTATGGAGCAGCGCCGAAATGCTAGGGCGCGGGAAAGGGGATATCCCCTAGTAAACCTGTTGACCACAGTATCGTCTGGCGTATATGTGTATATATTTTTTTAAATATATATTTATATTCATATTTACACACATACTGCATGCGACATCAAAGACTTTGCCAAAAGGAAGTTTAGGAGAAATTCCTACAAACAAAAAGTTAAGTTTACCATTGTAAATTATAGAACTTTATAACAAGTGAATTCTGTAACTTAAATTTTAACTAATCCTTGTTTATCCTTTTAATTCATTAATTTATTTACAATATATTATTGTGGCAATTTAAATCATGATTATGCACGTAGTCTCATTGATGTGGTTTGTAAAATAATGAATGAAAAAAGATAACAGATTGGGGAGGGGGCAGCACTTTTTAATTGGCCTACAGGCGGCAACGTGGAAAATCCGGCCCTGCTTATGCTCTGGGAAGCAGAGTGGCACAGATGTTGGCGTGAATTCACATTTCTGGGGATAGTTGGAAGTCAATACAAAATGAGAAAAAATTTTAATTTTCTGTTAACATGCAAGTTGAGTGAGTAAGAGCAGTAAATAATGGATACTGTGTGGGTATAACTGAAATAATTATTTAATGAGATAAACAAAGCTAAAAAATCAGTTATAAATATATTTTAATTTCCATAATGGGGTAATTTTTCTCTATAAAATTGTATTCAAGCCATACTTAAAAAATATCAATAAAAATTAACTCAATACTATGTGGAAACTTTAACATGTATGCTAAAAAAAATAAAAACCCAGGAATGTTATTTTTTTAGCCTACCACTTATTGTAGATTATGTTTATATTTGTATATGTAGCCTTAATATTAAAATATTTTAATTTTCATTATGTCACAGATATTTGGTTATAAGTAGTCCACAGGATAAATAAAAGTCATTATATTATATTTAACCACCCAAAATTCTGTGACTGTCAAAATGTATGCTTAAAAACTTAGGTTACAGCTAGAATACTAACAAATTCAGTTCAATAAATTTTTGATGTACTCGTTAGACTTATTGCCTTGATTAAAAAAATTCCCTAAACTCATCAGCCCATTCGCGTGAAAAACAGGCCCCTTGCCCACACCAGGCAACTCACAACCTAAAGCAAACTTCATGTAAAATTACTTTCCTTTCTCTACATTTCATATGATTTCATCCCCCATCTATATCTTAAAACAAACAAAAATTTATGCATTTTGATTTTTGTGTTGCAACTTTTCAGTAAATAGAAGAAGCTGTGCGTCAATTTTCAAAATATGAAATTATTTGGATAAACTGTTATGGAGTAACATCCACCACAAACACTTGGCAACACTGGCGGTGTGCCGGTTCTGTGACTGGGCCCGCTGGATGCTGACAGAGCAATGTATGCACTTTGCTGGTACGTTTCTCAACTAGAATTTTGCCTCCTCTGTACATGTCCCAAGTATTTTTAACACTGCATTGTGCATTGGAACTACTGCTGAAACACTATTATCAATTTGTAGTATTGAAGAGTAAACTTGTTGTAACAAGTTTACATTAAATTATTAAGATCCTAATGCCCTGCATCCTAGAAAAAGTTTATTTTAAAGTGTATTTTATAACTATTCAGAGCATATTTCTAATGCAGTATGTCCGGCTTAAAGGTATAATAAAATAAAACTTCATAACTTGAGAAGTAATGGACATATTTATTGATGGCTTTTTTGTACAAGTAGAGCAACTCAAAATGTGTATTTACGTACCTAGTACACCTCTATATGCACACCATTAGTGGTGCTACAGACATTGAGCCTTTATTTAATCTCTCTCCATGTGTTGTGCAGCATTGTAGGCATAACTTTTTGATAGCAGCATGAATGTGACAGCGCAGACCATGTATATCATGAGCTGGTGTTTGGTATACTTGCTTTGCATGGCGGCAGTTTGCACAGCGCATGCACGTGATGGCTGTGTGATGAGTTCATTAGTAGGTAGCCATGTCGACTCCACAGCAGAAGGTTTTCTGTGTGCTTTCTTTTGTGGAGCTCTGTTATGCGTGTTCAACATCATTTTCTGCAAGAGTATCAACTGCGACCAACTGATGTTTCCACGTACGTATCAATCAAGAAATGGGACAGATGCCTTTGGGAAATGAAGTTTGCTTTTGATGTCGGGTCACCATACCAAGTGTGCAGTTTTAGGCTACTGTTGACGTAATCTGCACGTCATTCCTGCGGAGCCCCAGGAAGTCAATACGACAAGCAAGTAAGGAGTTACAGTTACCTCGTTCAACAGTACACAATGTTATTCATAAATAGTTGCGCCTATTGGCATACAAACTGCATCATTGCCAGCAAATCAAACCTGAGTACTAGCAGCGATAGAAAGCATTCTTGGAAGCAGTTCTGGCGAAAATTGAAGAAAACGAAGCATTCCTCAATGTGCTCTGTATCTCGGACAACGCTACATTCCACGCTTCTAAGAAGATGAACAAGCACAATTGCAGCATATAAGGAATGGAACCCCCCACGCAGTGATTAGTGCAAACGAGACTCTCCAAAAGTGAATGTGTGGTGTGCATTGTTGAAGTACAGGGTCATATGCCCATTATTCGCAGTGCATACTGTTAATAGGGCAGCTTTGCTAGACATGTTGTAGTTTTACGCCGTACCACAACTTCCTCGCGGTGTGATCATCCCACTAGATGGTGCGCTGTGCCATTATGTTGGAATTGTAAGAGATTTCTTGGACCATATGTTTCCTGGGTGCTGGCTTGGAAGAGGTACAGTACACTCTCACTAATCCGGCAGATATCAGACCAGGTCAGTGTCGGATTAACGAAAATTCCAGATTACTGGAAGGTTATTAATAAAAACTCGTTTAAAATACAAATACTACATAAAAAATTTACAAAATAAAACTGTAAGTATGTACATACATTGAAATACATAACATTGGTAACCAAACTCAATCACATAACGAAAAATATTCACTTCACATGTTATAGAAGAGCAATTTAAGATATCTACTGGGATGCTGCAATAAAATCATACACATCACTTACCCATATTACAATTACAGTCAAATGTTATTTCTAAGATGTAGTTGAGGGTGTACACAAAATGTAAGCCAATGATTCATTATAGGTAGACTGCTCATTGTTCTGGTTCCTTGCTGGGATCAACACAAACACTTACAAAGGGGACACAGGTCTGCCCAAAACCATAAAAAGCCACTGCCTTATTCATTAGGCCAGTGCTGACAAAAAGGGGCTTCAGACCTCTCCAAGGACACCATAAAAACTGGAGCATACATATACATATTATTAAAGCCCAACAAACTACAACACTTAAAACCTTTGTATTTCAGAACAAAATATGACTTAATTGCTCAGTTTTTTTTTCTATGTCCATACTCATTACTCAGATTTCTTAACACTGAATTTTCAAAATAGCAGTAAAATTACATTCATTCATTCATTACAATTCTTACATTATCATGCAGTGTATTTGTTAGGTAATTTTTAACGGTTTTTTTCAAGATTTTCAGTTTTAAAACCACATTCTGTATTATTCAATATTGCTACATTCATTAAAACTCTTACATCAACATACATCGTAATTTTCAAAACTTCCAAAAGACTTTCAAAATAATTTTTTTATTGACATTTAANCTTCCTGTTCGGGACTCTGCTGCTGAAGTACAACTACTAAATCCCAATAATTACAAATACAATAAAAAAATGTCTTCTTATGTAAACCAACTTATCTGATATCTTATTTACTGGGCAAAACAGTTTACACTCGATAAAATTAACCAGTTACTTCTCTTCCATTGAAATTCAGTATTATTTACAATTAAACAGTTAGGTTTTGTATAGCTCAGTTAACCAACAGCATTCTTCTGCGAAACAAAAACTTCATTTTTGATCATTCTACACCAATATTTAACAATGAGAAAGGAATGTATTATAATGGTTTTCTTAATGATACTTTATCCAAAATTCATAAAAATAACATTTTACTATATTAGTAACTCATACTACTGCTAATACAGTTTAAATAATACAACTGGAGATACAGTATAAATATGATATATCGATTTACTGAAATTATCACTTTTTTTTTACTCAAAGGTTGCAAAAGTAAAAATAATACAACTAAGTTTACAACAAGTTACAATCCACTCAGTACTGGATAAGTATAAGATACGTACAAATTAAAATACCTAAGATGATACTATTACAGTTAGATGTTCTGGACATCATGTTATACTTTAAATGTTCTTGACAACATCTCATTACTGAACATAAATTTTTTTTATGTTCATAGGTCTATCTATAACTGTTGCTCTTGTACTTACTTTTTTCACTTCACCTCCTAACTACTCTTAAATGTTCTCACCTGAAGTGATACACTTGTGTTCTACATTAATACACTAACATTAATTTCTTGTACATATATCTTTAGTACACATGAAAATAACCATTCTTTGTTTCACAATAATAATTTTTTACAAAATAAAGAACCGTTTACAGGTCAGAAAATCGGCAACCTTTCATTATCCATAACAATCAAATAAATCATTCACTGTTGTCTATCACAAGGCTTGAGATGGTAAATATGATAACTTACTCTGTATACATCACGACTTACTTTCTCCTCAATCTCGTATGGTCCTTCATATAACAAAAAGAATTTTTGCTCAAAATAAAAACATTTCACTTTTACATTATTACTGTACAAGAAAAATATTACAAAACTAAGTACCAACTTTACTAGCCTAAGTTGTAGACTTTCTGCATTTATTAATTTAGTTTCTTCCTTTTCTTTTTCCTCTCTGCCATTCTCACTTGGTGTCACCTTTTCCATTCCTTCTTTCTTATATTCTTCTTTATACAGTACTTCATTCTTTTCCTTTTCCCTACTGTCTTAACTTTACCCCTCTTTTTTGTTTTATTTTTCCTCGTTGCTTTTCTGACCCTGTGCTTGCTTCAATCTTTTCTTTCACTTCATAAAAAATTTTCCTGAACACCACCACATGGACAGTAACAAGTCTGTGATTGTCTACAATTGTGTGTATTTGTCTTACCTGGAACATCATAATGGTGTTTCATTCTAGGGTACCCCTTACTTTTACAATAACTTTGTACTGTCCTCTCAACAAACCTCATCTGGTGCAACACAACAGCTGATCCAAGCCACAGCTTTAATTCCTCATAAGCATGTTTGTTTAACCCCCCAAACCTGATGTGTCCATTCCAGTGCTACATCTCTCATTGACGCATTTAATTCTTAACAGTTAAGGTACACTCTTCTCAAAATTATCAATCTGCCGCAGCAATTGATTTTCACCTAAAGGAACTGAATAACTTAAAAACCTTTCTACATTCAGTATTAAACTCTTTATTTACACTGTCACAATTGGTAATAACTTCTACATTTCTACACTCTTTACTTACATTGTCACAACCAGTAATAACTTCATTGTTTACAATGAATGTTCATTACAGCTAGCAATTTCAATCTGATTCTGTAAAATAACATCTACATTTTTATTACCAATACTTACGGCAATTCATGTGGGTACATTTTCCAACTTTATTTTTTCTGATTCAACCTCCTAGATGTCTACCTATGTTTCTAATTCTGCTGATTTTTTCTGCAGTATGCCTAATTTCTTGTATTCATTTATGTTTCAGCCCTTGAATTTCTTTTTAATAGCGACAATAATACTGAAAATATTGGACTGATTATGCTGGATTTCTTGTTTACAAGTTACATTTACCTTCTTTTTTTTTAAAATGTGCCATATTTATTTTAGATTTTACCAAGCATGTATTAAGTGCCGTTATGAAACAGATACTTTAACGAAATTTAAATATTAACATAACCTATACACCCAAATAAACAAAATAAATCGAGACAAATTTACTTGGACTGGTGGCTTCACTGGTGAATTCCCTGACATGGATTTTTGAATTATTACAGTTGTACGCTGCTGGAACAGGCATTTGGGTGATTGTAGACCGTTGTATGGTACCTGGATCCTTTGTTGTTATCTGGAACTGCCGCTTCGCACCGCTTGCTGATTGTTGATCGCTGCCTCGTGCCTCATTCTGAACTGCTGTGTAAACTTGTAGTTGATGTTATGCTACTGCTATGTTTGTAACACCGAATATTCAGGTGTGTTTACCATTATTGCCCCACATGCGCCATGTTTGTAATTTGTGACTACCCTTCTTGGCCTCTACCCAAACCCGTCAGCCTGGTAGTGGACTTACAAATTTGGTTTCCTAAGTCGGATAGGCGAGAAGTTGAAAAGTGTGTATTTATACAAAAGCGCGGAGAAGCGACATGACCGACACAATGCTTTTTACTGCCGGTTGAGAAGTGTTAGTAAAAATTGTGCATGGAAAACGGTAAAGTGGCGAAACTGCTTGTCAGAGTGCCAACGAGCGAGGCTAGAACCTTCCACCAGCCGCCCCGCTGCGGACCAGCCACCCTGAGATCTGCCGACTTGAACTGCTACCTGGGTTGTTGACAAACAGCCTACACGAAAGAAAAAAAAAACACGTTGCAATGGATTATTGAATTAAAAGTGTTCGCTACTGTTTTGTGAGGAGTGACTCCAAGAGATGCGCTACCAGCTACACACCAACAAAGATGCATACACCTGGTGTGCACTGTAAGGTAACTCTGCAGTCATAATCCACATAAGCACCAACATCTGGCCCTTGAACATAAAGTAAGGTATGTGTTGTTAATTTTTTTCGTCATGGTAGTTAGCATCAAAGGTAAAGAAATGGACCTTCAAGCAGCCTTTAACAGTGTGTTGGCACAAGTTCAGGTTGTGTAAAGCTAATGTATCCTTACAAAAACAGTTACAGACTCAAACTTGCAACCACCTGTTAGCATATGGAACTTTTAGTTAATTCCAAGCATTCCAATGTTTAATGGCCATTAGGGTAGAGCACGAGAGTATGTAAATTTTTTTTTTTCTTATTTACAATTGTAATAGGGGGGGATTGGTGCCTTATACTAATGGTAAAATAAGTGTTATTTTTTAATTAATTCGGTTAACATCTTCTGCCTCCGCACTAGCCTCAAAATTTTAGATTTTATTGAAAAATCTCAGTATTTTTAGTGGCACAATATTCAGCTTAAATTAATGGTAAAAGGGTATAAATTATATGCAATATAAAATTCAGACATTTATTAATAAACTTTAATCGAAAGTAAAAAAAAAAATACAAGGTAATTATTTTTTTTTAATTGTCAATTTGCTCGAAAATCTCTCTTTGTCTCAAATTTAGGCATTTTCTTTCGCGATTCCAATTTGGCTTTTATGGCCCCTAGTCGTGTTTTTTTAGTACATTGAGCAGTGTCAGCTTCTGTCGTCATCTACACAGCCCATTCAACAGCTTGAGTATGGCACGGAAGTCGTAACATCAGTTCACCCTCACCACCAGATTGTACGAAATATTGAATTTCTTGGTCAGAGAAGATTTTCATAATCGGAGGTTCAGTTAGTATTTCCTGCCAATTTATCAGATCAATATATGCTGATGCATTGAAATTTATAGACGGCACTTCAAACAATCTTGGTGTGGAAGGCTGAGGCATACTGCGTGTCTTTAATATGCGACAGGCTGCCAGTTCACGAATGTGTTTCTTTTCGTCTGTAATCATTGCAAGTAGAATACTCTCTGGATGTGCAAAATAGCCATTACGTTGAATGACAGGATCGATTACCTTTNAGACATTTATTAATAAACTTTAATCGAAAGTACAAAAAAAAATACAAGGTAATTATTTTTTTTTAATTGTCTATTTACTCGAAAATCTCTCTTTGTCTCAAATTTAGGCATTTTCTTTCGCGATTCCAATTTGGCTTTTATGGCCCCTAGTCGTGTTTTTT